>ML777174.1:1253470-1269086 GCA_009831015.1 Picea engelmannii | reverse complement strand
CTGGAAAGTTAGAATGAGAACCTACATAATGGCTTTAGGTGCAGATGTCTGGGATGTGGTAGATACTGGTTATGTAAAGCCAGTTGTGCTAGCTAATAAGGATGACAAGCTAGAATTTAGTTTCAATGCTAAGGCTATGAATGTTATCTTGAGTGGGCTTGTAGAAGCATAATTCATAAAAGTTATGAACTTAGGAACTGCCAAAGAAATGTGGGACAAACTCATTAGTAGTTATGAAGGTAATGAGAAGGTAAAGGACGTCAAGCTTCAAACCTACAGAATACAGTTTGAATAGCTGAAGATGAAGGAAGATGAAACAGTTGGAAAGTATTTTCTGAGAGTAGAAGAAATGGTAAATGCAATGAAAGCACTTGGTGAAAAAATTGAGGAACCTTCTTTAGTTCAGAAAATCTTGAGATCTCTCCCAGATAGGTTCAACCTAAAGGTCTCTGCTATAGAAGAACTTAATGATCTAAAAACCTTGGAG
This sequence comes from Picea engelmannii, assembly GCA_009831015.1. Lineage (NCBI taxonomy): Eukaryota > Viridiplantae > Streptophyta > Pinopsida > Pinales > Pinaceae > Picea > Picea engelmannii. The sequence continues at coordinate 1,268,599 of ML777174.1, read as the reverse complement.
TTTGATAAACTTCTAGGACCATTGATTGCTTACGAAATGAGAATAGTTAAAGATAAACCCACCTCCAGAGAAACATCATTCAAAGCAGACAAGAATGAGGATTCTGAGCTCGATGAAATTGAAGCAAAATTTGTGAAGAGACTGAAGAAGGGATTAGGCAAATACAAAGGTAAACTACCTTTCAAATGTTTCAGTTGTGGTAGTATAGGTCATTTTGCAAATAAATGTCCCCACAAAAGAAAGGATCAGACGTATGATGATGAGGAGAAGCATAAACACATAAATTTCTTTAAAGAGAATAACTTTAAGAAGAAAAGACTTTGCGTAAACAATGAAGACGATCCTTCAGATGATGAAGACTATGACTCCCCTATTGAAGATAAATTAAATGACTTCATACTTATGGCCAAAGAGGATTATGATAATAACAGCACAGGAAGTGAAGTTAATGAAGAAGAAGCTGTGGTTGAAATGGAAGGAGAACTGATCAGTGCACTAGAAGAGATTGACAGACTAAGAATTAGGAACAGAAAGCAAAGACAATTGCTGATACAGTTCGAGAAAGACAATAAAGGAACCGATGAAGACCTTGTCCTATTAAAAGTGTAATTAGAGGAGGTAAAGAAAATTGAAGATATTCTGAAACAACAACTATCAGAAAAAATGGCACAATGTGAAGCTTTAGAACAAGAAGTAGTGAAAACGAGGAAAGAAATGGAGAAGTTTCCAACCTTGTATAAACATAATCTATCAAGTATCAAAGACTCAGAAGGACTAGCCACCATTCTGAACCAGCAAAGGAATCCAAAGCTGAAAATTGGTTTGGGTTATGAAGAAGGATCAGATAGCAGTAAGACGAGAAATGAGGAACAAATCAAGTTTGTCAAGTGTAAAACCAATAACTGCAACAAACCTGCAGAAACAAAGGAAGACAATTAGCTTCCCAGGACGAGCAAAGAAAAAGGTGCCAAGACTGAATCTGCAGAACAAAGAAATAATGCGCTCCCTGCTGAAAGACGTCATCAACATGGAAGAAATCGATTTTCTGAAAGAAGACAACTGCTTTCCAGGTACAAAGAATTTTTCTATGGTTATTGTTTCTACTGTTCTAATTTTGGTCACAAAGCTTTAAATTGGTCCTACAGACTCATACATGAGCAATTAAGATTCTGAAGGAATAATTACTTCCCACAACAAAGATTGATGCAACCAAATAACAAACCTTCACAGAATGCAACTTGCCAAATTAATTCTAGAGACATACAACCAAGAAAGCCAAGAAATAATCAACAGTCAATAAGTAGACAACGTTGCAACAATAAGTTTGACCTATTGAATAATGAGATTCAATGCTACACCTGTCATAACTTTGGACATAAATCTATTGATTGTCGATTAAAGAACTATGAATTAGACTCAAAATCCCTTGTTCAAAATGTCAAGTTATGGAGGAAGAGGGAAAGTGACAAGTGTGGGTTAGTATTGTCTGCTCAAAGAAAAACGAACCCTTGGTATATAGATAGCGGATTCTTAAAACATATGACATGAGATAAAGGTAAGTTTCTGTCACTTAGTGAAGGCAAATATGGAAACATAACTTTTGGAAATGATGCTCTGGGAAAAATAAAGGGAAAAGGGATGGTAAACTTAAGTAATGGAAAAGGAAAAGCCCAAGATGTCCTACTTGTAGAAGGGCTGAAACATAACCTCCTGAGTGTAAGTCAGATGTGTGACAGAGGATGTGAAGTAGTGTTCACGTCCAAGGACTGCAAGATAAAGTCTCTAAACTTAGGTCAAGTGGTGGCCAAAGGCATAGGACTGAAAATAATGTATATGTGCTGAAAGAAAATAGAGAAGAATGTCATCTAAGAAAATATGATGAAAGTTGGTTATGGCATAGAAGACTTGGACATCTAAACTTTGATCACTTAGTGAAACTCAAAAATCTCGAGGCAATAAAAGATCTTCCTAGAATATCAAAGCCCCAAGATTCGATATGTAAACCCTACCAAGTAGGGAAGCTAAACGAGACTCAGTTTAAGTCCAAGAGCTTTACTCCAACAGAGAAACCACTCCAACTAGTTCATATGGACTTATGTGGACCATCCAGATAGGAAGGCACAGGGAAAGAAAACTACTTCATGTTGATTATTGATGATTACTCCAGACTTACTTGGGTTGCCTTTCTCAAAGAAAAAGCTAAAGCGTTTGAAAAGTTTAAAATATTTAAGGCTTTAACAGAGACTCAAAGAGGCAAGAGGTTAAAGGCAGTTAGATCGGACCGAGGAGGAGAGTTTATGTCAAGATATTTCAAGGAATTTTGTGATGAGTATGGTATCAAGAGAGAATACACAATCCCTAGAACTCCACAACAAAATGGAGTTGTTGAGAGGCAAAACAAAACAGTGCAAGAAATGGCCAGGTCAATGATGAATGAGAAGAACATTGGTCAAAACTATTGGGCAGAAGCAATACACACAGCAACTCATGTGCTTAACAAAGCTCACCTCAAACCACAAAGTGACAAGACACCTTATGAACTGTGGTTTGGAAGACCTACTACAATTAAACACTTCAAAGTCTTTGGGAGTAAATTCTATATAAAGAATAATGATGAGAACCTTAGAAAATATGATGACAGGGTTGATGAAGGTATCTTCTTAGGGTATGCTACAAATAGTAAAGGCTATAGATGCTATAATAAAAGGCTACACAAAATTGTTGACTGTATTGATGTAAAAGTTGATGAAGGAATCCCAACGAGAGAGATGTATAGGAAGGAGTCTTCGATAGAAGACACAGCTAAAGCTGAAGATGAACAGGTCCAAGAATCAAAAAATGAAGACTCTGAATCAGATGAAGACTTAGCCACTTAGTCAGGCTCAAATCAACAGTCAACTACAAATTCCTCCTCCAGAATCATTCAAAAGAATCATCCTGCAAGTCAAATAATTGGGGAAAAAGACAAAGGTGTACAAACCAGGAGAAAGTTAATCAAAAACATCGAACAATCTCATACAACCTTCATATCCATGTTGGAACCCAAGAATTTTAATGAAGCCAACAGAGATGACCCCTGGATTAATGCTATGAATGATGAACTTGATTAGATTGAGAAAAATAGTACGTGGGAGTTGGTTCATAGACCTGAAGGAAAAAATGTCATTGGCTCTAAATGGATCTTTAAGAATAAGTTGAATGCGCAAGGATAAGTTGTCAGGAACAAAGCAAGGTTAGTCTGTAAAGGATATGCTCAGATAGAAGGACTAGATTATGATGAAACATTTGTGCCCGTAGCAAGATTAGAAGCTATCAGAATGTTTCTTGCCTATGCTTGTCATAAAAGGTTTAAAGTCTATCAAATGGATGTCAAGTCCGCTTTTCTAAATGGAGATTTAAGCGAAGAAGTCTATATGGAACAATTAGAGGGTTTTGAGCTATCTGATAACCCTGAATTAGTATGCAAGTTGAAGAAATATTTATATGGGCTAAAACAAGCCCCTTGAGCCTGGTATCACAGACTGGATACGTATCTCAAAGAAAAAGGGTTCAAGAGAGGAACAATTAACAACAATTTGTATATTAAATTAGAGGACAATAATTTGCTCATCGTATTGGTCTATGTAGATGACATCATCTTCAGATGTAATAAGGATCCATTGGTACAATGGTTTGCTTCTGCCATGGTATCAGAATTTGAAAATCTCTATGTTAGGAGAACTATCATTTTTTCTTGGTCTGCAAATTAATCAGAGGACTGAACGGGTGTTCATCTCTCAAGAAAAATATCTAAGAGAAATGTCGAAAAGGTTTCAAATGGAAGATTCTAAACCTGTGGGTACACCTATGGTTACTAGATGTAAATTAAGCAAGGATGATGACTCACCTGATGTTGATCAAAGCTCATATAGATCAATGATTGATAGCCTATTGTACATCACAACTTCTCACTCAGACATAACACATGTTGTAGGAATGGTAGGAAGATATCAAGTTGCACCTAAACATAGTCATTTGCAAGTTGTCAAAAGGATATTCAGGTATTTGAAAGAAACAATGACTTATGGTCTATGGTATCCCAGAAATCAAAATTTTCAGCTAACTGTTTATTCAGATGCGGATTGGGCAAACTGTGTTGATGAGAGAAAAAGCACCAGTGGAGGAGCATTCTTCCTGGGTGACTCTCTAGTAGCCTGGCTTAGTAAAAAGCAAGGTTCCATTTCTTTATCAACCACAGAGGCAGAGTACATTGCTGCTGCTACCTGTTGCACTCAGGTATTATGGATGATTTAGACACTTGTAGACTTGGAGGTAAAATACACTGCACCAATCCCGATTCATTGTGATAACACTAGTGCCATCAATGTGTCTAAAAATCCTATATTCCTCTCCAAGACTAAGCATATTCCCATAAAATATCATTTCTGAGAGATCATGTCACCAATCAGATTGTTCAGGTCCATTACATTCAAACCACAGAACAAATTATAGACATTTTTACTAAACCTCTAGCCAAGACACCATTTGAATATCTCAAAAAGAAGCTTGGTGTTATCCTGTCTCATATCTAAGAAAGTTCATCCTGTTAGGGGGAGTTTTGTATTGATTGATTGAATATTTGATACCTCCTAAAATTACTGCCACAGCTCAGCGGGAGCATGTTCTCTTTGACATTGATGTCAAAGGGGGAGAAAAGAATTCGGGTGCCTTAGTTGCCATCAATGCCAAAGGGGAAGATTGTTGGTAAATGTTTAACATGCAACATATGCTTGTCATTGATGGCAAGTACAACAATGAAGATGGAATGAGTACAAGAAGCAGTATCAGAAGTATTTTAGGAAGATGCTGCAAAGCATAGCTCGATAAGTTCAGAGGAGACAGTGCAGAGGATTGATGGCAGGTTTAACAAGCAAAGTGAGCTTGTCATTGATGGCAAGATTAGAGTGTGCATTGATGGAAAGAACAATGATGGCAAAGATCAACATGATCAACAACACAGTGATAATGGAATAGGAGGAGCATCAGTGAATGTTGGATATTATTCAGAATCCCCGATGACCATCAGATATGAATTCAGAGAGGAGCAACATGCAGTAGACGAGAATAGATCTCGAGCGTTCAATATAAGTATGGGGTCCATCCATCGTTGGATCAGGGAGAACCTCCACGTTCATTAAAGAGAAAGAAGAGGCGAAATGCGAAATGCCAAAATATGTTGGTCTGACTCCATTTCGAAGTTTCGTAGACCAGGACTTGAAGGCTTGAGACCATTCATCATAAGAAGGCGAAATCACGAAGTGGCGAAATCGCGAAATGGCAAAATCACGAAGTGGCAAAATCACAAAGTGGCAAAATCGCGAAGTGGATAAATCGTGAAGTGCCAAAATCATGAAATCCAAAATGGCAAAATGATCCTAGCCATTGGATCAAGGTGTGATCTAGGCTGTCAGATCCAGGAGGTGAATATGGAAAACCATGTCAAAAAGGATAGTCCTGGACCATTGGATCAAGAGGATGCGTGGCGAAAAATCAGAGCACCACAAAGACTCCATTTCAGAGTTTCGCATATTGGGAAATCCAAAGGAAAGAGGTTCAAACTTGCGATACACGAGATCATGAAAAGATCTTGACCATCAGATCACCAAGGATTCTGGACCATTGATCTAAGCTCCATCTCGGAGCTTCACCTATCACGACTTGGAGTGACGAGCACCTCCATCACAGAAATCGCGAGATGCGAATTCACGATAAGATTTGGACCGTCAATTCACCAAGAATGTGGACCGTTGATCTGAGGTCCATCTCGGAGTTTCGCCTATCGCAACTTCGAGTGACGAGAATCTCCATCTAAGGAACAACGAGATGCGAGATTGTGAAGAGAGCTAGACCGTTGATTCATCGAGATCGTGGAACATCGATCAGGGTTGATGAAGATCATGAGTTCGAAGCACCTTTTAACATAGCCCGTGGTCACCATGTGTGGTCACATGGAGGAAGGACCTAGTGCAGATGAGCTCTACCTCAGAATTTCAAGGATCACGTCTAGGAGTGTCGAGACACTGGATCATACGAATACTGAAATACCGAAAAGGTAAATTGTCGCTGTAACCAGTGGTCACCGCGTGTGGTCATTTAGAGGAGGGAGCTAGAGCATCCAAGCTCCTTTTCGAAGCTCGTGAAATGGAGAGTCAAGATGTCTCATTGAAAAATCTCTGAATTGTGAAAGTACGAAATGGGTAAATAACGACAATACCCTTCAGAGTTAATCCAACGATGTAGGTGATTTTGAGCATAATCGGAGGGCTAATCTTGCTCCTCAAAGTGTAACTGCTAGAAACCATTGATGGTTTCTGCCATAGGAGTTGAAGAGTCTCTGGGAATCTTCCAATGGGATGAAGATAGGTCATAGGGGCGATTGACAACTGGAAGAGGGTTGGAGCCTGTAGCTGAAACAGAGAGGGTGAGCTCGACTGTAACAGAGAAGACAAAGAGTCTCAACTGCTAGAGTGAAAAATGAATCTCGGCATAACACCCAGTGATGCTGGACGCGTAGTGGGAACCACCAGAGAAGCTGAAGATTTGTGATGATCAGTCAAAGCACTCGAGAGGTGGAGGATATCGACGTGGTGTGAGTATGCAGAGGTATTGCACACATTACATGCACAAGGTGGACAGAAGCTATAAGTACACTGTACAGAGAAGAGATATGTTGGTGATTGATGTTGGAGTTGTTGTTGTTGAAGGTGATCCATGTGTGAAGAAGGAGGAGAGTGCAGTAGATGAATTGAACAGAAGAGGAACTGTGCAGTGAATGAACATGGCGCACAGAGCATAAAAATAAAAAAAACAGACAACACAAGTCATGTGTGCAGGAAAGCAGTTAGGTAGACAGAGCAATGAAATGCAACAGAAAAATGATGAGTCTGGTAAGCCATTGTTGAACATTATATCACTGTAATGAGTTTTATTAGCAAAGATTTATAAAACAGGGTTGTAGGGAGGTGCTAGGGAGGAATTTTGTCCTCAGAGGTTCAAGTGGGTGCTTGAACATAGAGAGTTGGTGGTTCCTTCTAGTTGGTGCTAGAGAATCCAGGGAGTTGGTGCTTCCTTCTAGTTGGTGCTAGAGAAACCAGGGAGCTGGTGCTTCCTTCTAGTGGGTGCTACAGAAAATAGAGAGTTGGTGCTCTCAGCAAGTAGCAGCTTGCAAAACTGAGGTTGTAGCCTCATTATGAGTCGGTGCTCATATGTATGATAATGTAAAGAATGTAACTATTACTTATCATAAAAGAAAAAGAGGTTTTTACCCTGTATGGGTTTCCTCGAGAAATATCTGTCTCTGTGTTTCTCATATATGTGATTGATGCTGAATGTGCCATTGTTAATTTCTTGCATTATTGTGATCACCATTGAGTGCCATGTAAAGATTTTAAAAGAAGCATAATTGTTTAAGCACAGTGACAACTAATTCACCCCCCCTCTTAGTTTTCCAACAATTGGTATCAGAGTCGGCCCCTTCTATCTAAGGGTAGATCCTAGAGCTTAAACATGTCAAGCCATGAAGGAAATTCAACCAATAGGTCCCCTCTATTCAATGGAACAAACTTTTCCTTCTTGAAAGTTAGAATGATAACCTACATAATGGCTTTAGGTGCAGATGTCTGGGATGTGGTAGATACTGGTTATGTAAACCCAGTTGTGCTAGCTAATAAGGATGACAAGCTATAATTTAGTTTCAACGCTAAGGCTATGAATGCTATCTTGAGTGGGCTTGCAGAAGTAGAATTCGTAAAAGTTATGCACCTAGGAGCTGCCAAAGAAATGTGGGACAAACTCATTAGCAGTTATGAAGGTAATGAGAAGGTAAAGGACACCAAGCTTCAAACCTACATAATACAGTTTGAACAACTGAAGATGAAGGAAGATCAAACAGTTGGAAAGTACTTTCTGAGAGTAGAAGAAATGGTAAATGCAATGAAAGCACTTGGTGAAAAAATTGAGGAACCTTCTTTAGTTCAGAAAATCTTGAGATCTCTCCCAGATAGGTTCAACCCAAAGCTATTTGCTATAGAATAACTTAATGATCTAAAAACCTTGGAGTTTTATCGACTTCTAGGAACATTGACTGCTTACGAAATGAGAATAGTTAAAGATAAACCCACCTCTAGAGAAGCATCATTCAAAGCAGACAAGAATGAGGATTCTGAGCCCGATGAAATCGAAGCAAAATTTGTGAAGAGACTGAAGAAGGGATCAGGCAAATACAAAGGTAAACTACCTTTCAAATGTTTTAGCTGTGGTAGAATAGGTCATTTTGCAAATAAATGTCCCCACAAAAGAAAGGATCAGACGTATGATGATGAGGAGAAGCATAAACACATAAATTTCTTTAAAGAGAATAACTTTAAGAAGAAAAGTCTTTGCGTAAACAATGAGGATGATCCTTTAGATGATGAAGACTATGACTCCCCTATTGAAGATAAATTAAATGACTTCATACTTATGGCCAAAGAGGATTATGATAATAACAGAATAGGAAGTGAAGTTAATGAAGAAGAAGCTGTGGTTGACATGGAAGGAGAACTGATCAGTGCACTAGAAGAGATTGAAAGACTAAGAATTAAGAACAGAAAGCAAAGACAATTGCTGATACAGTTCGAGAAAGATAGTAAAGAACCTGATGAAGACCTTTTCCTATTAAAAGTGGAATTAGAGGAGGCAAACAAAATCAAAGATATTCTGAAACAACAACTATCAGAAAAAAGGGCACGATGTGAAGCTTTAGAACAAGAAGTAGTGAAAACGAGGAAAGAAATGGAGAAGTTTCCAACCTTGTATAAACATAATCTATCAAGTATCAAAGCCTCAGAAGTACTAGCCACCATTCTGAACCAGCAAAGGAATCCAACACTGAAAACTGGTTTGGGTTATGAAGAAGGATCAGGTAGCAGTAAGACGAGAAATGAGGAACAAATCAAGTTTGTCAAGTGTACAACCAATAACTGCAACAAACCTACAGAAACAAAGGAAGACAATCAACTTCTCAGGACGAGCAAAGAAAAAGGTGCCAAGACTGAATCTACAGAACAAATAAATAATGCGCTCCCTGCTAAAAGACGTCATCAACATGGAAGAAATCGATTTTCTCAAAGAAGACAACCGCTTTCCAGGTACAAAGAATTTTCCTATGGTTATTGTTTTTACTGTTCTAATTTTGGTCACAAAGCTTTAAATTGTTCCTACAGACTCAGACATGATCAATTAAGATTTTGAAGGAATAATTACTTCCCACAACAAAGATTGATGCAGCCAAATAACAAACCTTCATAGAATGCAACTTGCCAAATTAAATCTAGAGACATACAACCAAGAAAGCCAAGAAATAATCAATAGTCAATAAGTAGACAACGCTGCAACAATAAGTTTGACCTATTGAATAATGAGATTGAATGCTACACTTGTCATAACTTTGGACATAAATCTATTGATTGTCGGTTAAAGAACTATGAATCAGACTCAAAATCCCCTGTTGAAAATGTCAAGTTATGGAAGAAGAAGGAAAGTGACAAGTGTGGGTTAATATTGTTTGCTCAAAGAAAAACAAACCCTTGGTATATAGACAGTGGATGCTCCAAACATATGAAGGGAGATAAAGGTAAGTTTTTGTCACTTAGTGAAGGAAAATATGGAAACGTAACTTTTGGAAATGATGCTCTGGGAAAAATAAAGGGAAAAGGGATGGTAAACTTAAGTAATGGAAAAGGAAAAGCCCAAGATGTCCTACTTGTAGAAGGGTTGAAACATAACCTGCTCAGTGTAAGTCAGATGTGTGACAGAGGATGTGAAGTAGTGTTCACATCCAAGGACTGCAAGATAAAGTCTCTAAACTCAGATCAAGTGGTGGCCAAAGGCATAAAGACTAAAAATAATGTATATGTGATGAAAGAAAATAGAGAAGAATGTCATCTAAGAAAATATGATGAAAGTTGCTTATGGCATAGAAGACTTGGACATCTACACTTCGATCACTTATTCAAACCCAAAAATCTTGAGGCAGTAAAAGATCTTCCTAGAATATCAAAGCCCCAAGATTCGATATGTAAACCCTGCCAAGTAGGGAAGCTAAACAAGACTTAGTTTAAGTCCAAGAGCTTTACTTCAACAGAGAAACCGCTCCAACTAGTTCATATGGACTTATGTGGACCATCCAAATAGGAAGGCACGGGGAAAGAAATCTACTTCATGTTGATTATTGATGATTACTCTAGACTTACTTGGGTTTCCTTTCTCAAAGAAAAAGATGAAGCATTTGAAAAGTTTAAAATATTTCAGGCTTTAACAAAGACTCAAATATGCAAGAGGTTAAAGGCAGTTAGATCGAACTGAGGAGGAGAGTTTATGTCAAGAGACTTCAAGGAATTCTGTGATGAGCATGGTATCAAGAGAGAATACACAATCCCTAGAACTCCACAACAAAATGGAGTTGTTGAGAGGCAAAATAGAACAGTGCAGGAAATGGCCAGGTCAATGATGAATGAGAAGAACATTGATAAAAAATATTGGGTAGAAGCAATACACATAGCAGTTCATGTTCTTAACAAAGCTCACCTCAGACCACAAAGTGACAAGACACCTTAAGAACTGTGGTTTGGAAGACCTACTACAATTAAACACTTCAAAGTCTTTGGGAGTAAATGCTATATAAAGAATAATGATGAGAACCTTGGCAAATATGATGATAGGGCTGATGAAGGTATCTTCTTAGGGTATGATACAAACAGTAAAGGCTATAGATGCTATAATAAGAGGCTACACAAAATGGTTGACTGTATTGATGTAAAAGTTGATGAAGGAATCCCAACGAGAGAGATATACTAGAATGAGTCTTCGATAGAAGACACAGCTAAAGCTGAAGATGAACATGTCCAAGAATAAAAAAACAAAGACTCTGAATCAGATGAAGACTCAGATACTCAGTCAGGCTCAAATCAACAGTCAACTACAAATTCCTCCTCCAGAATCATTCAAAAGAATCATCCTGCAAGTCAAATAATTGGAGAAAAAGACAAAGGTGTACAAACCAGGAGAAAGTTAATCAAAAACACTGAACAATCTCATACAACCTTCATATCCATGCTGGAACCCAAGAATTTTAATGAAGCCAACACAAATGACCATTGGATTAATGCTATGAATGATGAACTTGATCAGATTGAGAAAAACAGTACGTGGGAGTTGGTTCATAGGCCTGAAGGCAAAAACGTCATTGGCTCTAAATATATCTTTAAGAATGAGTTGAATGTGCAAGGGAAAGTTGTCAGGAACAAAGCAAGGTTAGTCTGTAAAGGATATGCTCAGATAGAAGGACCGGATTATGATGAAACATTTGCACTCGTAGCAAGATTAGAAGCTATCAGAATGTTTCTTGCCTATGCTTGTCATAAAAGGTTTAAAGTCTATCAAATGGATGTCAAGTCCACTTTTCTAAATGGAGATTTAAGCGAAGAAGTCTATATGGAACAACCAGAGGGTTTTGAGCTATCTAATAACCCTGACTTAGTATGCAAGATGAACAAATATTTATATGGGCTAAAACAAGCCCCTCGAGCCTGGTATCACAGACTGGATACGTATGTCAAAGAATAAGGGTTCAAGAGAGGAACAATTAACAACAATCTGTATATTAAATTGGAGGATAATAGTTTGCTCATCGTATTGGTCTATGTAGATGACATCATCTTTGGATGTAATAAGGATCCATTGGTACAATGGTTTTCTTCTGCCATGGAATCAGAATTTGAAATGTCTATGATAGGAGAACTGTCATTTTTTCTTGGTCTGCAAATTAATCAGAGGACTGAAGGGATGTTCATCTCTCAAGAAAAATATCTAAGAGAAATGTTGAAAAGGTTTCAAATGAAAGATTCTAAACCTGTGGGTACACCTATGGTTATTGGATGTAAATTAAGCAAGGATGATGACTCACCTGATGTTGATCAAAGCTCATATAGATCAATGATTGACAGCCTGTTGTACATCACAACATCTTGCCCAGACATAATGCATGTTGTAGGAATGGTAGGAAGACCATAATGATTGTAGGAAGAGATTCATTTGCAATATGTCAAAAGGATATTCAGGTATTTGAAAGAAACAATGACTTATGGTCTGTGGTATCCCAGAAATCAAAATTTTCAGCTAACTGCTTATTCAGATGCAGATTGGGCAAATTGTGTTGATGAGAGAAAAAGCACCAGTGGAGGAGCATTCTTCCTGGGTGACTCTTTAGTAGCCTGTTTTAGTAAAAAGAAAGGTTCCATTTCTTTATCAACCACAGAGGTAGAGTACATTGCTGCTGCTACCTATTGCACTCAGGTATTATGGATAATTCAGACACTTGCAGACTTGGAGGTAAAATACATTGCACCGATCCCAATTCATTGTGATAACACTAGTGCCATCAGTGTGTCTAAAAATTCTGTATTCCACTCCAAGACCAAGCATATTCCCATAAAATATCATTTTCTAAGAGAGCAGGTCACCAATCAAATTGTTCAAGTCCATTACATTCCAACCACAGAACAAATTGCAGACATTTTTACTAAACCTCTAGCCAATACACCATTTGAATATCTAAGACAGAAGCTGGGTGTTATCCCATCTCACATCTAAGAAAGTTAATCCTGTTAGGGGGAGTTTTGTATTGATTGATTGAATATATGATACCTCCTAAAATTACTGCCATAGCTCAGGGGGAACATGTTCTCTTTGACATTGATGTGAAAGGGGGAGAAAAGAATTCGGGTGCCTTAGTTGCCATCAATGCCAATGGAGGAGATTGTTGGTAAATGTTTAACATGCATCATATGCTTGTCATTGATGGCAAGTACAACAAAAAAGATGGCATGAGTACAAGAAGAAGTATCAGAAGTATTTTAGGAAGACGCTGCAGAGCACAGCTCGATAAGTTTAGAAGAGATAGTGCAAAGGATTGATGGCAGGTTTAACAAGCAAAGTGAGCTTGTCATTGATGGCAGGATCAAAGTGTGCATTGATGGTAAGAACAACGATGGCAAAGATCAGCATGATCAACAACACAGTGATAATGGGAGAGGAGGAGCATCAGTGAATGTTGGATCTTATTCAGAATCCATGATGACCGTCATATATGAATTTAGAGAGGAGTAGCACGCAGTAGACGATAATAGATCTCAAGCGTTTGATCTAAGCGCGGGGTCCATCCATCATTGGATCAGGGAGAACATGCACGCTCATTAAAGAGAAAGAAGAGGCAAAATGTGAAATGCCAAAATATGTTGGTCTGACTCCATTTTGGAGTTTCGTAGATCAGGACTTGAAGGCTTGAGACCCTTCATCATAAGAAGGCGGAATCGTGAAGTGGCAAAATCGCGAAGTGGAAAAATCGTGAAGTGCCGAAATCGTGAAATGTGAAATGGCGAAATGATCCTAGCCGTTTGATCAAGGTGTGATCTAGGCCGTCAGATCCAAGAGGTGAATATGGCAGACCACGTCAGAAAGGATAGTCATGGACCATTGGATCAAGAGGACGCGTGGCAAAAAATCAGAGCACCACAAAGACTCCATTTCAGAGTTTCACAGATCGAGAAATCCAAAGGAAAGAGGTTCAAACTCGCGATACGTGAGATCATGAAAAGATCTTGACCGTCAGATCACCAAGGATTCTGGACCGTTAATCTAAGCTCCATCTTAGAGCTTCACCTATCACGACTTGGAGTGACGAGAACCTCCATCACAGGAATCGCGAGATGCGAATTCACGATAAGATATGGACCGTCAATTCACCAAGAATGTGGACCGTCGATCTGAGATCCATCTCAGAGTTTCACCTATCGCGACTTGGAGTGACGAGAACCTCCATCTAAGGAACAACGAGATGCGAGATCGCAAAGAGATCTGGACCGTTGATTCATCGAGGTCGTGGAACGTCGATGAGGGTTAATGAAGATCATGAGTTCGAAGCACCTTTTAGCACAGCCTGTGGTCACCACATGTGGTCACATGGAGGAAGGACCTAGTGTAGATGAGATCCACCTCAGAATTTCAGGGATCGCATCTGGGATTCTTGAGACACTAGATCATACGAATGCTAAAATATCGAAAAGGTGAATTGTCACTGTAACTGGTGGTCACCGCCTATGGTCACGTAGAGGAGGGAGCTAGAGCAGCCAAGCTCCTTTTCAGAGCTCATGACATGGAGAGTCAAGATGTCTCATCACAGAATATCTGAATTGCAAAAGTGTGAAATGGGTAAATAACGACAATACCCTTCAGAGTTAAGCCAACGGTGCAAGTGATTTTGAGCATAATCGAAGGGCTAATCTTGCTCCTCATAGTGTAACTGCTAGAAACCATTGATGGTTTCTTCCAGAGGAGCTGAAGAGTCTCTAGGAGTCTTCCAATGGGATGAAGATAGGTCATAGGGGTGATTGACAGCTGGAAGAGGGTTGGAGCCTGTAGCTAAAACATAAAGGGTGAGCTCAACTGTAACAGAGAAGACGAAGAGTCTCAACTGCCAAAGAGAAAAAGGAATCTCAGCATAACACCCAGTGATGCTGGACATGTAGTGGGAACCACTAGAGAAGCTGAAGAGTTGTGATGATCAGGGAGAGCACTCGAGAGGTGGAGGATATCGGTGCGGTGTGATTATGTTGAGGTATGTAATGTCCCCACTTTGGGACATCATCACAGGGCAGAGACTTATGATGACCAGAGTAGCTAGATGGATGTTATAGCGAATACATGGGTATTTGAGAGAAATTGTGGGGTCCAATTGGAATTTATCATCATATTCCATCATCATGAGCCATTCTGCACAGGTTGTCTTTGGTTTCGTTCCATTCTAATGATTTCCATGATTCTGACTATTTTGAGCTATAAGTTAATTAAAATCACTGAAGAGGGCATTTTGGGCACATTACTTGGAGGAACCTCTCAGTGTAATAGCTCATTGGAATCGGGAGGAGCAACACTATAGGATGGGATGGCTAGAAATGACTTTCAGTGGCCAGGGAAGCCACAAGGAGAGATAAGGAGCTTTTCAAAGGTAAAAAGGTTAATTAATTAATTAAAGTGATTTAATTAATTAATTAA
>ML777174.1:1229152-1253321 GCA_009831015.1 Picea engelmannii | reverse complement strand
TATTGGGGGTTTTGAGGGTTTTGACATAACAAACCCTAGAGGACGATTCGATGGTGAAATATTCCACCTATCTTGTCCCAAGCTTGGTCTCGGAGATGCAATACTCTCCCACACCATTCTAGTTCCAGATCTACTCAGTTGCAAGAGGATTCTACATCAGTTTCATGTGCAGATAGAGAGAGGGCGCACCAGTTGAAGGATTCCAGCAAGAGGGGGGCACCATCTTTGGAGAGAGATTCATTGTAGGAGATTGGTAGGGCCGTTGAGGATTCTATCACTTGGGTTTTCATTGCAGGGCCTTGGACATCAGATCTAGTGCTTTCTGAGACAGTTTTATGGCTCAGATTATTTCTTGAGCAGTGGGGCGAATTGAAGAGAAGGAGGGCATTTTTGAGATCCATATCTAGTCCGTTTGGAGGGGTTACACTTCAGATCTGACCCTGAGACTTTACCTAGTGACTTGCAGTGTCACGATCTATATTTCTAGAGAGTTTTAGAGCATTTGGAGGCCTCCTTCAGCAGGGCCAAATTATCTAGGGTTTCAGTCATCCAGTGGGGTGCACCATTCAGTGGGGGATTTCAGATCTACAGAGATTGAGAGGGATCTTGGAGATTCGGTCACCTGGGTTCTTACCATCACTCGATCTATCAATTGGCATATTTATTAGGGTGATTGAACACTTTTGGTAGCAGGGCCAAGTTATTGAGGGTTTCAACCTTCTACTAGAGCGTGACATTCTTCAGTTGGAGAGTTTGGCATTCAAATATGCTTGTATTGATCTTCATTTCTGATTCAGCCTTTGGAGGCATCTTTTGTATTAGCGGGAGCATTTTGTAGCAGCTCTTATCTATTGTCTATCTTCTTGGCCATCTGTTGAGCATTCCAGATCGACATCTTCATGGTAGAAGGTTTCTCTATTTTATGAATAAAGAAGAATTGAGATGTTTTGGCTTGCCTATCTTATTGCATATGGTTGAGGTATGTTCCATGGTTATCTCTTTCTATTATTTGCTGCATACTCACATATAAACACATCTAAAAGGTAGATCAGAAAAGTGTTTGATGAAATACCACAACCAGAAAAAAGTTTAAAAAGACACCAAAACAATGATGATCCTTGCATAATGGCTTGGGATCATTACAAGGTATTGCGCGCATTGCATGCACAAGGTGCACAGAAGCTATAAGTACATTGTACAGAGAAGAGATATGCTGGTGGTTGCTATTGGAGTTGCTGTGGTTGCTGTATTTGAAGGTGATCCATGTGTGAAGAAGGAGGAGAGTGCAGTAGCTGAATTGAACAGAAGAGGAACTGTGCAATGAATGGACATGGCACATAGAGCATAAAAAGAAGAAGAATAGACAATACAAGTCATGTGTACAGGAAGGCAGTGAGGCAGATAGAGCAACGAAAAGCAATAGAACAATGATGAGTTTGGTAAGCCATTGTTGAACATTATATCACTGTAATGAGTTTCAGTAGCAAATATTTATAAAACAGGGTTGTAGGGAGGTGCTAGGGAGCACTGTTGTCCTCAGAGGTTCAAGTGGGTTCTTGAACATAGGGAGTTGGTGCTTCCTTCTAGTTGGTGCTAGAGAAACCAGGGAGTTGGTGCTTCGTTCTAGTTGGTGCTAGAGAAATCAGGGAGTTGGTGCTTCCTTCTAGTGGGTGCTAGAGAAAACAGAGAGTTGGTGCTCTCAACAAGTAGCATCTTGCGAAACTGAGGTTTTAGCCTCATTATGAGTCGGTGCTCATATGTATGATAATGTAAAGAATGTAACTATTACTTATCATAAAAAGAAAAAGAGGTTTTTACCCTGTATGGGTTTCCTCAGGAAATATTTGTCTTTGTGCTTCTCATATATGTGACTGATGCTGAATGTGCCATTGTTTTTTTCTCTGCATTATTGTGATCATCATTGAGTGCCTTGTAGAGATTTTAAAATAATCATAATTTTTTAAGCACAGTGACATATGATTCACCTCCCCTCTCAGTTGTCCAACACTTGCTTGTGTTTTTTTGGTTTCCATGCCTTATTGAGCTTTCTACATTGACTATGTATACTATACCACCAAAGAATAATGAATGCCTTTGGTAATGATTTGATTTTTTTACGAGTCAGGTCATCTTTCCCTTAGATATGGACTAGATTTGGCAATTGGGAAGCAAGCTAGATGTAACTAGAGTTTTTTCCTTCATATTCAAGATTCGTGTTTATATCCTAAGCACTAGGAAATAAATTATTCTATCAAATATATTTATCCACTAAACTCTAAAAGATAAATACTTTTGAGCTAGCATCATGTCTTTAGCACATAGCTAGCCATTCATTGCTCCCAATGATCAAAACAACATCCTTTAGTATTCAAAAAATAGCTTTATGTGTGAGAGGACTTTTGGTGAAGTGAGATTACATATAAATTATAATTGATGTGAAGGCCTCTTGGCAAGCTAGATTACAAATACTAAATCCATAGGTTATTATGAATTATTTTTAGTGTGCACCATATCTCTTAATAGACATAAAGTAATGAGAAATACTAGATGCATCTCCATGAACATGGAATATCTTGTCCCGATTTGGAAAAACAAGTATTGGTGTACTATTTTTTGTTTTATTTCTATGAAAGTGTTGTCATGAGTCATAGTACAAATGATGTGAACATCCCTCTATAGAAGTTCTTCCATTTGAATTCAACAAATCTTCATAATTATGGGTAAACAAAGGTAATATTCATTGCATCTTGGAGTAGACTGCAATCTTAGCATGTTCTACTAACAAGATTTCCTTATAGACAACATGTCCAATAAGTATCCCAAAGGTAGTGCAATATATTGATTTCTTAATATTCAAAAAAAGTTGCATTTACCTACATTATCCGAACAACAGGATCAACAAAGCAACATGATCTTTCAACATGTTGCACATGGTCCAATTATCCAAATATACTTCTAGAAACTTATCAATGCAATCATGGAATGTTGCATCAATAATACATGAAACTGCTATAGGTGTTTACTTCAAAGAAAATGACATTACATTACATTCATATAAACCCCATTATACAGTGACTGTGGTCTTATTTATTTAAAGAAATTAAACTTTATATATTGATAAAGAGGGTTGTGTTGAGGCAAATAACTATCATACAAGCGACAAAAGTGGCTCAAGGCCTATACATAGTTCTAAAAAATAAGGAACAAAAGAAGGAGCTCTGTCCATATCAACTTCCCACTCAGACAAACTAATAACCTTTTTAAGAAACTTCTGTAAAAGAAAAAGAGTTTTGAAATACATTCATTAATGTGAGGAGATAAAGTCATGAATTTATGGTACCCTAGCTTGTTGGAGCATTCCATCTTTAGTGTCCATGGGAGCTACATCGAGGTCTTCAAATCCATTGACTATGTTACCTTCACGAGGGGAGACAACAACACCTTTATTAATGGAGGTAGAGGTCAAACATTGAGGAAGAGAAAGAGATTTAATTTGCTGGATGTCAAGTTCCATTTCATCAATTCACCTTATTTGAAATTATAGGAGATTCCTCAAGGAGGCCATTTCTTGTTCCATTTCCATAAGCTTAATTGATATTAATTAGAGCGTAAAGTTGTTAGCCTGAGAAATTTCCTCATGTTGTTGAAGGATTCTTTTAATTTTACTCCAGTGAGGGTCCGACTTCGTGTTCCAAAATCGACAGCCAGAAAATCCCCACCACCCAGATCTTGGCAAAGGGTCACTAATTCCAGATTTATAAAAGACAATCAAAAGATGAAATTTGACAAAACTGAAAGCATTCACATGGAGGAATGAACCAAGATTACCAAATCCAAAAGGAGGATGCCTAAACTCCAAGGTATACCTAGACCTGAACCCCAAGAAATCTAGCATCTAGCAAGCACCACCACCACCAGGAAACTAAAACTAGTCCCAAAGAACCAACACCCCAACATAAACAAGAAATTGAGAAACCCTCCCAGATACCAAGGATGATCAATCCATTACCATAGAAGGATTGCATAAAGGGATGAAATGACATAAAACAAATTGAATAGTCATCCCAACACCCTAATATCACAAGTGTGCAAGAGAGAGTACATAACAAACAACAGTTTGATCCAACTGCCACATGTCAACATAATTTATGGAGGAGGTCTCAAGCTACATGATTGATTACGCCCCCCTAATCCCATTTAACTCCATAGTTATATCTTTTAAATTCGACTTGACCTTGGCACAATGATCCGCAAGCATGTTTAGGTCCCTTTTAATGTGGAAAATCCTAAAAATTTTGAAGCCTTCAATAAGAGAGAGGGTGCTGGAGATAATGTTGTTGAAGACATTATTATCGGTCTGAGCTTTCTTGATGAGCACTCATACAACCATCATTGAATCTCCAAAACTACAATTTTAGTGACATCTCATTCTTTGGGGATACAATCACCTTTCCATAAGGAATACACTTCAGAAACATTGTTAGACACATTCCCCAGTCCTCAAGCATAGGAAGCTATCGTATTTCCTCCAATATCAGGAAGACTCCCCTCCGCACTTGCCACCTCGATGAATGTGGTCTTATTTGCATTCTCCTCTACTATTTGAATATGGTGATATAAAGAGAAACCATTAGTGAAGGATTATGTTTCATTCCCTGCTACCTTTTCCAAGCTTCAATAACTAAACATATTCAAGAAAGGATAACATATGCATGCCTCATTTGGTCTACAACAATTAACACAAACATGGATCCCACATGCTTTCTTACCCTGTATGAAAATTGGATTGTTCCATTGTGATACCTCCATTGGAAATATCAAACATTTTCCTAACATATTATCAATCTCCTACTTTAACTACTCCTTATAGCGGGGATTCATATAATAAGGCCTCTTCTTGACTAACTTTTCACCTAGTTTGAGTTCCATTTTCATCTCACCCAATTCTCTAGCTATGCCTTTCATTTCTATAAAATTTTATGAAAATAAGTCTTTGTCATATTTCAACAAAGATAAACACTCTATAATTGTGTGTTCATCTTAATAGTCCCCAATTATGGCCATATTAGGGTTTTCCTTTGCAATGATGTTTGTAGATTTTGTCTTCATCAGCCCATGATATTTCATATGACTACTTGTGTCCCCTTTATTCTTGACTAAATGGTCACCTCTTGATTCCTTGAATCATAGATGGTATGGTTCCTCTATGGGATTGGCTTCTATGTGTGAAACTTGCAAAGATCATATATGCTATTTAGCTAGGAAGTGTTGGACCCTTTCTAATTCTATGGTGATATGTGTCATTTCTCAATAGAAGCTAAAGGTTCCATAAAACCTTTTTTGTAGATCCTTTCATTCCATAATATGATGTCACATCTCTTCCTACAAATAAATTTTTTTTGGTAGTGGCTCTAAGGTGTGTACAAATCTATGCATCCACTACGACATCATGCAAACTAATGCAAACCTATGATCTTTTGACATTTAACATGGATCATTGGATAAAATTCACCTATAAATAAAGTGAGAGTACAAACAAGGGATCCCTTGACACTTATATATAAAGCAATCTCATGTTCTTGTAGCCCCAATGCTAGTGGAAAGAACATAGTTTATGGATTTATTGATGTATCCTCCCATATTTCGAGTGATTCCTTGTGTGTATCCCACCATCTTATAGAGGCATCCTTCAACATGACATCAAGGACCTCTATTTTTTGTGTAGGCCTAATATTCTATGTTAATTGTTCCACCAACTCTACAACATTTCTTGTCTCATCAATTGCAGAGGGATATTTTAGTTCAACACCAATCCACAAGATATACTTAACCATTGGACAATGGCAAGTAGAACACTCATACTCCTCAGTATTCCATCTAGTCATATCTTTTTTAGAATTGGTCTATAGGAGCAAATGGTCCACTAGCTCAATTCTCCATTTGGGGTCAGGGGGATATAATATTCCCATTGACTAATAGTGAGTGTTGGGTTGTTATATTCTTTGCAGTAAAGTCTAGTCGAGGTGAATAGACTGATGGTTGAAGTCGAGGTATATCAACATAATCGACAATAGGTCGAAGTCGAGGTAGATCAACAACAAGTCAAAAGTCGAGGAATTCGATTGGGTAAAGTTGAATTCGAAGATATCAATGACAAGAAAACCGACAAGAGGTCGAAGTGAGGGAATAAGACAATCGACTAGAGACCGAATGGAGGCCGACTGGTAAACACGACTTAGGGTTGACTATAACAGAATCACAAGATTTGTAGCCAATGATATGCATGGATTTGTAACCATTTTTTGGGAACTAATATTTAGAGTTGTGCCTGTTGTAAAGCCTAAAAGAGGCATGTTGTAAGGTCATAAAAGTTGTTGTAGTAGGTAATTATAGAATGCACTTTTGCAGGTTAATGTATGTGTAAGTGTAGGTTGTTGGTCATGCATATGTAAGCCGATTTGGCTACAAGGTTGTTCTTGCTTGTGAAAAAAGGTATGATGTCGATTATGTCTTAGGTGTGGACCAAGGTTAGACATTTAACCTTTTATTTTGAATGAAGAAGACAAAAAGAGAGTACAACACGCAAAGGAATGTTCGTTTCTCCTAGTTAAGGGTTCCAGGGTAAAATCTCGGTGTATTATGTGAATGCTTGTTTAATTTGCGTGCTTGAATAAATTCTTCTGCTCTTTTGCTAGGGAAAGTGTCATGCATTTCCTGACATGTGGTATTAGAGCTTAGGTCTACCCCGACAAGTGAGTTATAAAAGCATTGTGATGCTTTGGCGAGTATATCACTTGTACAGAGGCTGATGCTACTAGCACACTTGAGGAGGATGATGACCCTTGTATAGGGGATAGACAGTCAGAGGGATAGGATGATGACACTTATACTTCAACATACATATCACATGGTGTTGATGACCCTACACCTCAGCAGAGTGGAGACTTAGTGGGGGTTTGCATGTGTTAGCACCTAGATCTGATGAGCTCCCTATGAGGTACGTGACACGTTTGTCATCCTTTCAGACACCCATGATAGACACATCACATGAGGATATTAGTAGTATGTCAGATATTATGGAGAAGCCTTGTGTGAGGGATGCACACCATGGACATGTAGATCCATAGACCCATGAGGAGGTACAATATGTATGGACAATTGACCTTACACTTACAGGTCAACATGAGGAGATGGAGTCACGGATTTTGGAGATTCCATTAGTTGAGCAGATTGAGGGGACTGACAGGTTGATGGAGAACTTACTTCCAGGATCAACCTGCACTAATGAGGATGCACTCTTTATTGGTCAGGACGACCATAGCACGTGTCTGGATGCATCTACATGGGATCCAGGTGAAAATGATAGTAGCAGGGTGAGTGCACAGGAGGATATGGCTGCTCATACAGGATACAATGTGATTCAGAGGGAGATAACACCTAGTGATGGGGTGTAGTGGCATATAGGAGGAGCTAGCAACATAATATACAGTGGGTAGTTCAACATGTTATCTTATGTAGAGTGTTTTTGGGGACTCCAGAGTTGACACTAGCAGGACTGACACTAGCAGTGAGGGATATGAGATGGCACCTTAGCATGACCGTGATAAGAAGTTACACCACTTAGCAACACAATTGAGAGTCAATGAGGATATGATCATGGCAACCACCAGGAACAATGATGGCATGCATGCATTGATGGTAGATTACTGTTGTAGAGCATCAGTGGCACATGGTGGCTCAGATGAGGGATTTTCCATGGATGATTTTCATACTCTCAGGGAGACAGTATCTGTGATGAGGACTGACTACCATCAATTGTTGACTGATAGAGATTACCTATTGAGGATTGGTGAGAAGTATCATGAGGCTCTGAGGGAGCAGGATTTGGAGATGGACCGACTCACTCAGGAGTTGGAGAGCACTAGAGGATTCTTAAGAGGCACACAGACAACCCTTCAAGAATCAGAGTCTAGATTAGAGGAGATTCTTGAGGAGATTTGTCAGAGATCTAGTTCATCTATCCTAGTAGACACTCTGATATATCCTTCGGTAGAGGATGTTGGTTGTCTAGCGGAGGAGCATCAGTTGATGGAGGACATTTCCAATTGTGTTCTGAGAGTAGTTGACCTCCATGTAGAGGTTTATCCATCAGTATGCCCAGGATCTATGATACAACATGAGTCTACGGGAGATGATATGAGTATGTTGGAGCATACAGTGATGGGTGATAGCTCACAGAGACATGACGAGATGTATGGTGGGATTTTGAGGGGTATAGTGCCTTGCAGGGAGGAGACACACCTAGGGGAGCATGCAAATGTCACCCCTTTGCAACAACACCTAGTTATGAGAGATCACCTTCACCATATCCGTAGTTGCATGGGAAATGAGAGATGGAGGTTGGTTGAGCAACAATTGGAGGAGTTACTTTCGTTTGTATTGGATGGATGGGATCCGAGAGTTCACTTTGTTAGTAGGACATTTTACATCATGATGACCCAGGTTACACTAGAGAGCCACTTACTCCACCTTGGGTCAGTTTGGAATGGGCCTGTAGGGATTTGTCCAATAGGACGAGGCAACTTTCCACTCTTGATCATCATGATTGGACGTGGATATGGGTGGACAGGTACTTCTTCTACAGAGGTGTCTCTACAGATACAGTTTCTGGACAACAGGTCTTGTGATCATAGGTATTTCAGCTTGAGGATCCAGAAGAGGAGGATCTAGTATGCATGCAGGAGGCAGATAGTCATTGACCCATGGATTACAGGGTTGATCATTTCACTGACTGATAGGGGAGAGTGGACCTTTGCAGGGGAAAGTTGTTTCAACTTTTCAGGAGCATCCCTTGCTAATGAGAACATGGACTTGTTTATTAATATGTCCTCATGATGTATCTCCCACTGGTGCATGGTTTCATCAAAACTCACTGAGATGATGAGCAGGGTTGTCCTATTTATGCTCTCTAACTATAGGCAAATAATCATTCCATTCATTTGGAGAAGGAACAACATTTGGAAAATCAAGAACATCAGAAAAATTAAAGGGAGCAAACCTTTGAGCCATGATTTTTTCCATATCGAACCAGTGGAGTCGCCAATCGATTCCTCAACCATGGAGTCGCCAGGTGAATGATATGCATAATGAGTGTGTCTGGTCTTTGTTCACCATCAAAGACTAGATCTGATTGTTGTATTCTCCCAAGGGCTACCAGGTGTAGCCAGAAATGGCCACACTGAAACAATGGAGTTGAGATAGTGGATCCGCAAGGTGCACAACTACAATATTTGATGATACTAAGTTTTGATGCACCTTCAGAACTAGTAACATTTGTCGTTCAATCCCAAGGAAAATATTCAATTCGTCCCCAACAATGACGCCATAAATGTTAGCACTGGAAGTCACCTCTGGATTGTAGTAGAGGTAAGCTTGATACCCATTAGTGTTTGGGGTGGATGTTGGTTTAAGTGTGGATGGTAGATGGCCAAAAATCAACAACATGAAAGATGTTCAACACACAACTGGATAGGAAATGCACAAGGAAGTGAGGGCCACATTAACTTCAGTCAGTAAATTGAGTTAAAGCGAGAGCAGAGGGAATACTTAGGAGAAAGGGTGAAGGAGTCTACTCTGGGCCTTAGGCCTTCTTGCAGATCAGAGAAGAAAACCCAAGATCAAGAGCATTCTTGAGCTCAAATTCAGACACCGAAATATGCCCACAAGGGACATAGTTACAACTGCAATATGATCAAACCTCCATCTTCCTGCAACTGCAATAGATTGACTGGATCCTCCATGCTCGAGCCATTCAATGTGAGAAGGAAACAGATACATAGGGAAATGAATAAAACTGACCACGATACCGCTATAATCAAACCTCCATTATAGCAGTATAACGATCCTCGACTAGATCATCCATGCCTGAGTGTTTTATACAGCTTTTACAGACAAAATGGAAAGATGGAAGCTTACTTCTATTAACATGAAAGTCTCAAGTCGATTACATAACCAAAGAACAACTCTGGAAGAAGAAAATTACAGATTGGGAGCTCTTCTCAACCACCCCCCTTCTATAAAACAATAAAACTCCCCACATATACTTGAAATTTTGATCCTACAACAGAGGCATGCCCGGGTCTTTGCATTCAAGGCTTTGCATCTGAATGCTTCATGGAAGACTGAGTATGCAGTCTCCTATCGAAAGCGAGCTCTGTCAGACGCAATCATGTTTAAGGAAGGCTCTGCAGATGAGCCAACTTGCTGACAGTCCCTTCTAGGGATTTCGATTTATGGTGGAAATGATGTTCAACCACTATCAACCAACCTCAATAACTGCTTCATCGGGATCGAGAAGGCTCGAGTCAACACTCCACCTATATGACGCGACAGTCTCTGCATTCTACCATCTGAATCTGAGTTGGATGCTTACAGGGATGGCTAGGCAGTCGTGGACGTGGACGAGGATCTGACGGGACAATTGGCATGATTGGCAGGCTGTTGGGTGTGCGATGGCCAGGTGGAGGAGACACAGAGGCTGGGAAGAAGCTGTGGGGGTGACACAGGTGGGAACTGAGGTGTAATGGACATAGGTGATGTGGAGCGAGAAGACGACAAGGAGGCAAGAGATGAGAAGGAGATATGCAACAGGCGGGACGGTGAGTGGCAGACAGGTGTGAGGGAGTGAAAGCTATTGGGGAGCGAGAGATGTGATAGACAAAGGAGATAGATGTAGTGGGGGATAGGTACCAGTGGGGTAGTTGTGGAGTGGTCACTTGTCGACTCGGGATAGGGCACTATATGTACATGCGCATATCGGGGCTGCGAAAAGTGGTTTGACTCGATACTTCTTTTGGGCCTGATATGCATCTTTGACTGACACGTCGCTTCTCCGTGAAACCATGGTGTTAGCGTCGGAAGTCACTCCTGAATTGCTTGCAGGAGTAGAGCCCGACACCCATCAATTTAATGTCACGATTTGTTTATAAAGGGATGATCAAATGGCGGTAAAGACTCGAGGAGATATCACTCTAACTCAGGGACTGGGTCTAGCATGTATGGGACAAAAGAGGTTTTGATCTAACTTCAGCCAGTGGGTTGATTAAAAGATGAGCAGGTGGAAGACTTGGTAAGAAAGGTGAACAAACAACTTTGGGCAGTAGGCTTTCAGTGGTTTTTAGAAGAAAGACTCTAAATACAAGATCCTCTTGGTTCAGGGTCTCAAGAAACTGAAAGGGGACTTGACTGGATCCTCCAATTCCAAGTCACTCAACGTTGGGAAAATCACAAGAATCGATTAGAAACAATGTAACTGATACAGTGATCCAATCCAACATCATCCTATAACATCTACAACTCAACTGGATCCTCCAATTCCGAGCGGTTCTAACACAGTATAACAAAGATGTAAAAGAAACTGGCATTCATAAGGCAAGAAGTCTCAAAAGTCCATACATAACCAGGGTATCAGTGCTTCATTAAAACTTTACAATCGGGAGCTCTGCTCAACCATCGATAGATACAAAAATGGAGGAAATTCCTACATAAACTCAAAACAACAACAACAAGAAAATCGAGACACTGCATTAAACACATTACATCTACATGGCTTCTGACAATCTGCAGCTGTCGTCTCTGAATGATCGTGCAACTTATGGCAGACGCAATCGAACCCCTGACAGTTCTGAGGGAGAACCGACGTGCCTTTAATTCGTCGCCAGACTTTCCCATTATGGCGGAGGCGATGTCTAACCACCACCAACTACTTCAATAACTGCTTCATTGGGATTGAGGATGGCCCAGCCAACTCGACACTTCTGCGACATGGAAGACCCTCCACACTGCCACCTGGATCAACTGAACGGCCTGATGAGTAGGCGTGGAGGCCAGCGTGAAAGATGGGGTGCATAACGGGAGTGGTGGCACCAAAACTACGAGGGTGTGATAAGAAGTGACATGGCGTGAGAGGGGCGACAGGGGAAGACATGTTGCAGAAGGCAATAAGCGGAGGGGACAGAAGATGAGATATAATGGACACACTTTTAGTGGGAGGCTAACGTGGAAGGGAACGAAACATGTGGAAGGTGGTGAGTGGATGATGAGATGGACTAAAAGAGTGGAGATGGGAAGATGTCAGAGGATGAGGAAGGGGCTAAAGGGAGCGAACCTCATCACACGGTTAGGTGGAGAATAGATGGTGAGATGACATGACAAGAAAGGGGGCCCCATGTTGATTTAAACGCAGAAAGACAGAGGATTTTCGGATTTCATGTGCGCCGTTGATCCGGGCGCTCCAATCGCAGTTGTCAGAGAGATGCATCCTCGATTTCAGACCCCCCCCCTCCGCTTAAAGGTAGAAAGGCGGGGGGGGTCCAGAATCACCCTGTGCACCATTGATCCGGGCGCTTTGATCATAGCCGTTGAAGAGATGCGCTTTCAATTCCGGACCCCCCCCTTCCGCTTAAAGGTAGAAACGCGGGGGGGCTCCAGAATCCTATGTGCGTCGTTGATCTGGGCACATGAATCTCTGCCATCCAGATTTGATTTCCATTTAAACACGGACGCATTTGCATCCCAAACTTAGGGTAAGTGGGTCTTTAACCCGCTCCTTCGCTTTTTACCCCTGTTACAAGAAATATCGCTAACATTTGGCTCCATGGGGGATAGAGTCGTCCCTGTGATGCTCTAAGGACTCTTTTGCAGATTCAGTGCCTTGCTGTTGGGCTATGGAGTCATTTATTAAACTGAAAACAAAAACAATATTTACAAAAACAAAAGAGCCAGCTATGGCTCACAAAAAACATTTTTTCAAGAAATGCCCATTTACTGGGCCATTAAAAACTTCTTTGCCTTCCAAATCCTGCAACCTGTAAGTGTTGTTTGAAAATACTTCAAGGATCTTGAAAGGCCCAAAGCAGAGGGCATCAAACTTACTGTGCTTGCCTCTGTCCTGCCTGGGTGCATCCCATTTGAGCACCAGATCACCCTGCTCGAATTCTTTCTTTCTGCCCTTCCTGTCAAAAGCTTGCTTGATCTTCTACTGATGATCGTAGGCCCTGTTCATGACCTGCTCTCTAATATGCTGCACTTCCACCATCTGATGAATCCTTCTGACCATATCGTCAGGCTCTCCTTCAAGGTCCTGGAGGAATTTCGCCACAGATAAGGCGAGCTGAGTAGGGAAAATGACCTCTATTCCGTAAACAAGTTGGAAGGGTGAGATGCCTAGGGAATTCTTCGTTGTCACTCGGTCAGCCCACAGAGCGAATTTGAGCTTTGAATCCCAGGCCCTTTTATTGTCTTCCAGTAATTTCTTAATGAGCTTGATCAGGCTTTTATTGGAAGACTCTGCCAGTCCATTTCCCTGGGGATAATAGGGAGTAGAGTGAATTAGTGAAATCTCGAACTGTTCACAGAACTTGACTAGAGGCTTAGACCTGAAAGGGGGGGCGTTGTCAGTGACAATTTTTCTAGGACAACCAAATCTGGCTATGATATCTTCTAGGAAGCTGATGATTACTTTGTGAGAAGTTCTCCTAGTGGGGACAACTTCTATCCATTTGGTGAAATAGTCTGTCATAGTTAGGATCCATCTGTGCTAGCCACTTGAGGGAGGATGAATTTCTCCAATGAAGTCTAGTCCCCACTGCTGAAAGGGTGTTGAAACTACTACAGGCTTTAATGGCAGAGATTTGATCTGCTGCTTTCCTGAGAACTTCTGGCATTTGATGCAAGCTCTGATTTCTTTGCAGACATCAGGGAATAAAGTGGACCAGTAATACCCAGCTCGAAGGATCTTATGGGCTGTGGTCTTCTAGAAATGATGACCCCCACAAAGGCCACTGTGGAAATCAAATGTAACCTGTTGGGCTTCTTGTGGGTCCAGGCACCTTAAAAATACCCCTAAAGGGTCTTTCCAGTACAAGGTTTGGTTGATGAGGAAATATCTTACCACCTTGAGCTTTAAATCTCTCGCCTTGCTCTTTTTCATTCCATCAGGAGGCCTCAATTCTTGCAGAAAATACAAGATATCCTTGTACCAGGCGCATGCTGCTAGTGATAAGGCACTCTTGAAATGCTCGTTGGATGACTCAGCTTGCTCATTGATGAAGTTAATTCCCAAGGCTTTGCAATTGGATTCAACCAACAACTTGGCTAAACCCTGCCCCTTTATCAATTTGGTGGGCTTAACCTCCAGATCAAATTCCAGGATCTTGGCGATCCATTTACCTCTCCTCCCATCTATGTTAGGCTGTACGAGGATGTCCTTCACAGAGGCAGAAGGAACGTACGCGGTGATTTTTGAGTGCAAGACATAGACTTTGAAATCTTTGAGGGTTTTCACCAAGGCATAAGCCTGCTTCTCCATGATCTCGTACCGGAGTTCTGCATCTCTCAATGCCTTGCTAAAGAAGGCAATAGGTTGCTCTTGCCCTTGCTCATTTTTCTGCAACAAGACTGCTGCTACTGTATCACAAGAAGCAAAAGAAAAAATCAGGAAATCTTTAGAATAATCAGGACTGATCAGCACAGGTGCCTCAGTCAATGCTCTCTTTATTTGGACAAAAGATTCCCTGGGTTCAATAGTCCATTTCACTTCATTTCCCTTCCTGAGCATGGCTGTGATGTGTCTCACTAGATCAACAAAATTTGAGACGAATCTCCTCAGAAAAATAATCTTCCCCAAAAATGCCTGAACCTCCTTCTTAGATCTGGGAAGTGATAGGGTCTGAATTGCTTCTACCCTGCTATGATCAATCCTCATGCCATCTGCTGATACTATATGGCCTAATAACTTCCCCTCCTTCATAGCAAACAAAGATTTCTTTGGGTTCAGGGATAGGCCAAACCTCCAACACTTCAGGAAAACCTTCTTCAAGTGGCAGCAGTGCTCCTTGTCTGTCCTGGAGAAGACCATGATGTCATCTATATATATTACCACAAATTGGTCCTTTTCCCTGATGAAGGCTATGTCTATGGCCTGCTGAAATGTTGCTCCTGCATTCATCAGTCTGAAAGGCATTTTGGCATATATGAATGTGCCCCAAGGAGTGGTGAAGGCCATTTTTTCCCTGTCCTTGGGCATGAATGATATTTGATTGTAACCAGAGAAGCCATGAATCATGGATATCCTAGATGCACCAGTGACCTTCTGCAATATGTGTTCCATGTTGGGCAGGGGATAATTGTCTTTTCTGGAGCTTCTATTCAGGTTCCTGAAATCAACGCAGAGTCTGATTTCCCCACTTTTCTTTCTCACCGGAACCAAATTGGCCACCCAATCAGAATATCTCAAAGGGACAATGATATGATCCTCTAACAACTTCTTCACTTCTTTCTCCATGACAGGAAACAACAAGGGATTTATCTGTCTTAGCTTCTGCCTAAATGGCTTAGCCTCTTCCTTCAACGGGATCTTGTGTTCAATGACTGATGTGTCATATGTCTTGAGGTCTTCATAGGTCCATGCAAACACATCAACGAACTCTCTCATCAACTTAGTATATTCGGCCCTCTGTTCTCTGGTCAAATCCCTTGACAACTTGACAAGCTTAAGCTCCTCTGGTGTGCCAATGTTGAACTCAGCTGTGTCGGCATCTTCATCTGAAACCCTGCCCTTTACCGCCACATCATTCCCATCGAACAATCTCTCCAATGGGACTAGTCCCCTCGGAATGTGATTGTTGGGCAGCTGAATAATGTCATGCTTTGCTATTTTACTCAGCAACTTACCCCCATCAAACCCTTCCTCAGAGACGGGATCTTGGTCAATATGCATCTCTGAAAATTCTTCGATAGTCTCCAAGAACTTCTTGATCTCGAGATCATCCTCAAACACCTTCCAGTGTTTGACATTGTCAGGTATGGAGGGCCTATATTTTACTTCTATATCATACCTGAACTTGGGCAGCAAGGGTACTTTGAAATTTCTTGCTGATGTAGCCAAGGAATCTGCCACTGTGTTCTCCTCTCTTGGGATGAAAGAGATGTTAAACGCTGAGAAGAAACTGTCAATTAGGTCCCACACCTCATTTCTGTAACTTCTGAGTCGAGGAAGCTTGGCCTGATAAGCGCTTCTGATCTGCTGGACTACCAACTCTGCATCTCTGAACACTGCTACCTCCTGAATTCCTATTTCCCTTGCAGCTCTTAATCCCAGGATAAGAGCTTCATACTCTGCCACATTATTGGTGGTTTCGAATTCCAGCTTATATGAAAGGGATATGGTTTCCTGAGAAGGGGACACAAAAAACACCCCAGCCCCAGCACCTTCTCGGGAGCAGGTTCCATCAAAAAACATTTTGTAGATTGGGGTGGTGGAGGGAGGAAATTCATGGAAAACAATAGGCTTCTTTCTGAGTTTGAGAGGAGGCTCGGGGGCATGGGTGAGCTGTAGTAAACTAGAGCCTAAATCAGTTTCCAAGGAAAAGATAGGATGATTGGTAGGTTTGGCTTCATCACTGATTATGTAGGCTAGTTGGGCTTCCCTATATAGTCTTCTATGCTCTCCTCCAAACACTGGGATAGTAGCATATGTGAGGTCCATTTGTAAGGTTCCCCCCAATATTTTTATCCAAGATCTTGATAACAACATACCTACCTTGGGGGGAACATCGGCCACTACGACATACATGACCACACTTTTCATGGGAAGTTGAAATAAGGTCACAACCAGGTCCTTAATAACTCCAAGACACTGAACTCTCCTGGAGTCAAAAGAATAGAGGTCATGATAGGCTCGGGTGACTTCTAGCCCTAAATCTTTTATGACAGTTTTGGGCATGAGGTTGTGAGAAGCCCCTGAATCCATCAAGCAGTTGTGCAACACTTTATCATGTATGTTCACGGACATGTAGAAAGGAGGGGATGAATCATCTCTCTCTTCTATCATAGGACCTAGAATAACTGCAGGATTTTCATCTTGGAGGTTTATGGAGTCTGCGGGAGGGGGTGAGGTTTCAGACTGCAAAAGCTTAGAGAAGCACTTTTTGAATCCTTCATGTTTTATTAGCTCAGTGAGGGGCACAGGGATTCTGATATTTTGAATCTCATGTTCGAAATTAAAAGAAGATGTAAGCTTTGGGATTTCTCTAATTTCAGGAACATGATTGTGGACAATGGGATAGAGGGGTTGAGCCTTCTTACCTCCATGACTGTCTGCTACTTCATTAGCAGGTTTCTCTATTCTAGTGGACCACTTAGGAAACTCAGGTGCTGCTGTCTTTTTTTCGGACCTCAGGTTATACCTGCCCCGACCACTGCTAGCCTTGTCTCCCTTGCTCAATTCATTTAGCTTACTATCCATGAGAGAGTCCTCGTAATATTCTTGAGTGAGGTGAGGAAAAGGGGGAGTCTCTCCGAAGCAATGGATCTTAGGCTCAAGCTTGTCTGTTTCCCCTTCTTCATCTTCGACCACAAAATTGTTTTGAAAAGGAGCCTGGATTATTTGGTCTTCTCTGTCTCTTCCCCTTTCTCTGTGCATAGTTGGGGGAGCGATATTGTTTGGCCTCCTGAAACCCCCTTTGATTTCAGTGCTCTGAGGGCCCTTGTTCATTTGCTTCCTTTCCACCTTCAGTCTCTCCATCTCTTCAGACAGAAACTTCATCATCTGGGTCAGTTCATCCACTTGAGTGTGGGGCAACGATGAGCCAGAAGTTGAGGCTTTGGACTTTCCCTTTCTCCTGTCTGCGTCTGCCTTGTTCCTCAATCTGTCAGTTGCTAATATGTTGGATTCCACTTCTATAGACGCATATTGCATTTGAGCTAAGGAGGTGGCTCTTCTCTCTCTTAACAAAAGGTAGAAATCAGGGTCAAATGCACCAGCATAAGAAATTTGGGCAGAGGCTTCTGAGGGATTTATCTATGCATGAATCTTGTTATACATCTTATTGAATTTTTTGGAGAAGTTGGAAACATACTCTCCTTCCATTTTCTTCAGGGACCCAAACTCGGTCATGTAATACATGAAATCCTTCCTATCTCCCCACTGCCTTAGGAAAACACTATCCAGGGCTTCAATTCTAGCAATAGATCCAGGGGTCAATCCTCTAAACCATTTCCTCACCTCGCCATCCAGGCTCTGGATGAAGACTCTCATCTAGATATCTTCATTTTCAATGTTTAAGTTGTCTGCATAACTGTAGAAAGCGGCCAAGTGCTCTTCTGTAGTTATGTCCCCTTCTCCAGTGAACTTGGGCATGTATTTCAAGTAGTCTCTAGTAGGGAGAGGGTTCATGGGATGGGGTAGGATTAAGGGAGCATATCTAGCAGCGACTATGGTGTCCATTCTATTCAAAGGGGGATTAGCACCAGCCATAGGAATATTAGGTGGAGGAGAACTAGGAGGAGAAGGAGTGTGAACGAGAGATGTCGGAAAAGAGATTCTTGAAGGAGACAACAGAGAAAACAGAGAGATAGCTAAGGGACTGGAATGTGTAGATGCTTCTCTCTGTGCAGTAGTACCAATAAAAGGAGGGGTGGTGAAACCTTCTGAGGCCTGAGGTCTGTATTGAGGCACAACTTCCAGGGAGGGGGGAGTGACAAGGCTCTCTCTTTCTGATGCCAGACCAAGAGGAGAAAACTCAGTAGGAACGCTCCTGAAATCCAGAAAACAGGAAACCTCAGAGAAAGGACGTCTGGGAAGCTGAGAATAAGAAAATGGAGTTTTTACGGAAGGAGGTGGGGAAATACCTGATTTAGTGGTGAAGCTTTCTCCTTGAGAGGGATTCCTTTTTCTGATAATCACCTCCAGATTTTCTTTAGGCGTGGCCAGAGGTAGTTGTGGATGGGAACGCGTGTGTCTACCACTGGAAGCCACAACTAACCCAACGGGTTCTCTGCAGTGGAGTTGTCACAATGGAGTTTCCAGGTGCACAGTAGAAATCTTGATAATTCTGATATCTGATGCACCTTTAGAATCAGTTAATCGTTGTCGTTCAATCCCGGGGAAAATATTCAACTTCATCCACGGCAACGGTGCCAGAAATGTTAGCGTCGGAAGTCACTCCTGGATTGCTTGCAGGAGCAGAGCCCACACCCATCAGTTTAATGTCACGATTTGTTTATAAAGGGATGATCAATTGGCGGTAAAGACTCGAGGAGATATCACTCTAACTCAGGGACTGGGTCTAGCATGTATGGGACAAAAGAGGTCTTGATCTAACTTTAGCTAGTGGGTTGATTAAAAGATGAGCAGGTGGAAGACTTGGAAATAAAGGTGAACAAACAACTTTGGGCAGCAGGATTTCAGCGGTTTGTAGAAGAAAGACTCTAAATACAAGATCCTCTTGGTTCAGGGTCTCAAGAAACTGAAAGGGGACTTGACTGGATCCTCCAATTCCAAGTCACTCAGCGTTGGGAAAATCACAAGAACCGATTAGAAACAATGTAACTGCTACAGTGATCCAATCCAACATCATCCTATAACAGCTACAACTCGACTGGATCCTCCAATTCCGAGCGGTTCTAACACAGTATAACAAAGACGTAAAAGAAACTGGCATTCATAAGGCAAGAAGTCTCAAAAGTCCATACATAACCAGGGTATCAGTGCTTCATTAAAACTTTACAACCGGGAGCTCTGCTCAACCATCGATAGATACAAAAATGGAGGAAACACCTACATATACTCAAAACAACAACAACAACAAAATCGAGACGCTACATTAAACACATTGCATCTGCATGGCTTCTGACAATCTGCAACTCCTGTCTCTGAATGATCGTGCAACTTATGGTAGACGCAATTGAACCCCTGACAGTTC
Organism: Picea engelmannii; assembly: GCA_009831015.1. Classification (NCBI taxonomy): domain Eukaryota; kingdom Viridiplantae; phylum Streptophyta; class Pinopsida; order Pinales; family Pinaceae; genus Picea; species Picea engelmannii. The sequence continues at coordinate 1,233,558 of ML777174.1, read as the reverse complement.
TGAGGGCGAATTGACGTGCCTTTAATTCATCGCCAGACTTTCCCATTATGGTGGAGGCGATGTCTAACCACCACCAACTACTTCAATAACTGCTTCATTGGGATTGAGGATGGCCCGACCAACTCGACACTTCTATGACATGGAAGACCCTTCGCGCTACCACCTGGATCAGTTGAACGGCCTGATGAATAGGCGTGGAGGCCAGTGCGAAGGATGGGGTGCATAACGGGAGTGGTGGCACCAAAACTATGAGGGTGTGATAAGAAGTGACGAGGCGTGAGAGGGGCGACATGGGAAGACATATGGAGGAAGGCAATAAGAGGAGGGGACAGGAGATGAGATATAATGGACACACTTTTAGTGGGAGGCTAACGTGGAAGGGAGCGGAACACGTGGCAGGTGGTGAGTGGATGATGAGATGGACTAAAAGAGTGGAGATGGGCAGATGTCGGAGGATGAGGAAGGGGCTAAAGGGAGCTAACCTCATCGCACGGTTAGGTGGAGAACAGATGGCGATATGACACGACAAGAAAGGGGGCCCCACATTGATTTAAACACAAAAAGACAAAGGATGTCCGAATTGCCTGTGCGCTGTTGATCCGGGCGCTCCAATCGCAGTCGTCGGAGAGATGCGNTAGAAAGGCAGGGGGGTCCGGAATCACCTTGTGCATCATTGATCCAGGTGCTTCGATCGTATCCATTGAAGAGATGTGCCTTCGATTCTGGAGCCCTCCCTTCCGCTTAAAGGTAGAAAGGCGGGGGGGCTCCGGAATCCTATGTGCGCCGTTGATCCGGGCGCATGAATATCTGCCATCCATATTTGATTTCCATTTAGACACGGACGCATTTGCATCCCAAACTTAGGATAAGTGGGTCTTTAACCCACTCCTTCGCATTTTACCCCTGTTACAAGAAATATCGCTAACACATGGTTTCAAAACCGACCCACCCTTTGGATTTTAACATTCGCGCATGTTTCGGACCCGATATGATCAACGACCGTCGATCTGGAGGGGAGATGAGATCTAGACGGGCTGGCTAGTTTTCGTGCCTTTTCCAAACTTCTATCCATCCACCAACTTTGGAGTCCTTCCAATTTTGTTTATAGGTGGCACCCTCCTCTATCCAATCAGTGCCCCGACTTTGTAAAGTGGGTTTTTAACCCCTTTCTTCGCATTTTTCCACCCAAGGGCCAAATCCAATGGGGAAAACACCTCATACAATAATATGTGACAAAATTAGGCTCCATGGGGAATAGAGTCCTCCCTGCGAGGCTCTAATATCTCCGTTTGTAGTTCCAGTAGCCTTTTGTTGGGCTATGGAGTCAAGCTCAAAACACCCTGCTGGGGAATATATGTCGAAAAATAAAATGAAAACAAACTTACAAGGGCTCCAAGGAGCTTATTTATGTACAAACCTAAACTAATTTATTTTTTACATGGTTCTAGGTGAAAGAAAATTTTCACCATAGCCAATCAAGTAACTTTCTGAATGGAAGCTCCCTTACTATGTCAGTGATTGGTAACAAATAATGCAACTATGACAGCAGAACGGTTTTATCCCTCAGCTTCTCTCCAAGGGATGAAATTGAGATAAAATTGGGTGGCTCTAGGATATGAAGGAAATGCCACTCCAAGTACTCATTGATAGGCTCATAGAATGAGTGGCATATTCTGGAAAATTTGCAACATGCAGCCTTCTTTGCTACACAGCTACTCACACATTACTGGATATCTCTGGCGAGCATAGGTGGATGAGAAGCTGATGCAGGATGGTTTTCCTCAAATGATGGCTACTCCCTAATAGGCTCTAAATAGGAGATAAACTTCTCCTCTTGCTACTCTTGGTTGATTTCCTCATGACAATAATTGCTAATGAACATAGGATAAGGCTTTGTTGTCTTCTCTTGGAACAAATGTATACCCAGCTCAGAATTTGATTCATAGTTGTCATATATAGGTTGGTTTCTCCTTTGGTCAACAAATTGTGATGTGGGTCTCTTCTGCTCTTCATTCGAATAATTATCAAAGCTAGGGACAACCGACACCTCAGGAGCATAAATCAAGGCCTCTACAACTATGAAATATTCATTATCATCCTTAGTAGAGCTGTCAAGAACATCTGCTTCAAGGGCTGGATAATCCTTTGCATCTTCCTAAAAAAGGCAACAATCACGTTCTACCTTCAATTGCTCTATCTCTGTAGAAAGGGATTTTACCAGCTCAATCAACTCACTCAGAGCATCTTCTTCCTCTTGGTCCCCATCCTTACATCTTTCCTCTGGTGCAAATGAACATGGAAGAGAAGGAACCGATTTCTAATCCAAGTCATCAGGCTCATCCTGATAGCCCATGTAAGAAGAAGATATATCTTGAATACAGTCGTTGTATCCCTCACAACAACTATGAAAAATTAAATCAGAAGGATAAAACTTCTGACAATGAGCATTGAAAGTTGCATGAAATTCTCCCAGTGAAGAAATGCTAGCAGGGGGTAAAGAATGATACCGCTCATGAGCATCCCCTGCTAACAAGAACATGAACATCTTCATTAATACATCCTCATGATGTATCTCCCACTGGTGCATGAGTTCATGAAGCTCACAGAGATGATGAGCAGGGTTTTCCTCTTTAAGCTCTCTAAATATAGGTAAATAATCATTCCATTCATTTGGAGCAGGAACAACATTGGGAAAATTAGGAACAACAGAAAAATTAAAGGGAGAAAACCTTCAAGCCAGGATTTTGTCCATATCGAACTAGTGGAGTCGCCAATTGATTCTTCAACCATGGAGTTGCCACGTGAATGATAAACATAATGAGTGTGTCTGGTATTAGTTCACCATCAAAGACCAGATCTGATCGTTGTGTTCTCCCAAGGGCTACCAGGTGAAGCTAGAGATAGTCACACTGAAACAATTGAGTTGAGACAGTGGATTCGCCTCAGTGGAGTTGTTAGGTGCACAACTACAATCTCTGATGATAGTGAGTTATGTTTCACCTTCAGAACTAGTAAGCTTTGTTGTTCAATCCCAGGGAAAATCTTCAATTTGTCCCCAGTAACGATGCCAAAAATGTTAGCACCGCAAGTCACCTCTGGATTGCAGCAGAGGTAAGCCTGATACCCATCAATGTTTGGGGTAGATGTTGGTTTAAATGTGGATGGTCGATGGCCAAAACTCAACAACATGAAATATGTTCAACACAGAACTGGACAGGAAATGCACAGGGAAGTGAGGGCCACATTAACTTCAGTCAATAAATTGAGTTAAAGCGAGAGCAGAGGGAAGAATTAGGAGAAAGGGTGAAGGAGACTAATTTGGGCATGAGGACTTCCAACAACTCAGAGAAGAAAACCCAAGCTCAACAAAATTCTTGAGCTCAAATTCAGACATAGAAATATGTCCACAAGGGACATAGTTACAACTGCAGTATGATCAAACCTCCATCACCCTGCAATTGCAACAACTCGATTGGATCCTCCATGCCCGAGCCATTCAATGTGAGAAGGAAACAAATACATAGGGAAATTAATAAAACTGACCATGACACCTCTATAATCAAACCTCCACTACAACAATATAACGATCCTCGACTGGATCATCCATGCCCGAGTGTTTTAAACAACTTTTACAGACAAAATGGAAAGAGGGAAGTTGACTTCTATTAACATGATAGTTTCAAGTCAATTACATAACCAGATAAGAGCTCTGGCAGAACACAATTACAGATTGGGATCTCTACTCAACCACCCCCCTTTTAAAAAACAACAAAACTTCCTACATATACTTAAAATTTTGATCCTGTAGCAGAGGCATGCTCGAGTCTTCGCATTCAAGGCTTTGCATCTGCATGCTTCCTAGCAGACTGAGTATGTAGTCTCATGTTGGAAGTGAGCTCTGTCAAACACAATCGTGTTTCAGAAAGGCTTGCAGATGAGCCTACTTGCTGACAGTCCCTTCTTGGGCTTTCCATTTATGGTGGAAACGATGTTCAACCACTATCAACCAACCTCAATAAATGCTTCATTGGGATCGAGAAGGCCCGAGTCAACACTGCACCTATAGGACATGATAGTCTCTGCATTCTACCACATGCAACCGAGTTGGATGCTTGCAAGGTGTTGACGGGCGAAAATGACCGTCCGTCAACTGGGAGAGTGGAACCGGTCCGGGGTTGTATAAATAACCCAAGCCATTTGGAATGGACCACCCTGACGAGTTTAACGGCTCCGTTGGCCGCTCTAAGGTCTCCTATGAAAACTGAAGAGAAATGATCTGAGCTAAGAAATCTTACTAAACTAAATAAAACAAACTAAACTATAACTGAATACAAGAAACTAACTAAAATAAGGAAACTAGAAACTAATAAAGCAAACTAACTAACTACACTAATCTAACTATAAAT
>ML777174.1:1182254-1218186 GCA_009831015.1 Picea engelmannii | reverse complement strand
GTGAGCTTTGCCACTTGGTTTTCCAAATCGTAGATTCTGGATTGCAATGTAGGTACATCCAAGTAGTATCTTTCCACCCATAACCCACATTGATCGCAAGGTGCAGAAATAGGTTGAACAGAAGGGGGTTTTGATGATTCCCCAAGGGTTTGATGGAGTGGTTCAATACCAGGAAAGTCAGGGTTATCCCACAGACAAGGAGGTAAGTTCCTGACGAAATCATGAGGAGGTTTGCCACACAATCCCTCAGAGTAAGGATATTCTTCGACGAGAAATCGTTCAATGTCTGAATCAGAGTCCTCGCTAACCACGATAGGCTCTGATTTGGCAGGGGGCTTAGATTTATTCCTCGCCATGCGAGAGATCAATATTGCATTTTTCTTGCCTCGAGTATTAACACCAATCTTCGCTTTAGTCTTTTGGGTTGTAGGTTTAGCAACTTCGATCTGTTTTGGCATGTCCTTAGGCAAACTCGTAGGTGACTCGGGCTTAGGTCTAGGTAACAAAACATTATAAGGCACATGGGTAGGTTTTCTCTCGGTCACCATGGGCTTATCTACCTGTGGAGGGTTAGACTCTCCAAAACCATTACGACTGAGAAAATCATGCCAAGAATCACGACGTAACCCCAATTCGTAAACCAAAATCATTTTGATCAACCCGACATGGAAGAGGCTAGTGTCAGCCTGGCTACGTTTGTATCGTTTAGCCATTTTGAACAAACTTCGGTGCAGATAGTGAGGCATACTTAGTTCAAAACCCATGAAAACCATTAATAAACGCAGGTGTGAATAAGAAAATAAACCCGTACCTGCCTTCACAAGTAACGAAATGCTTGATAATCATCAAGAGATCATACCAGCGGGGTTTCAACATCTTCGTAGGCAACCCTCTGTCGCATGAGTTCATTATGCGAGATTGGAACAGTAATGTCCATGGGACATCATCTACTTTGCAACTTTTTGACCATTTTTGTCCCTTGACAGGCAAGCTGGTTGCCAGGCTGAGAAATTCTTTAGTAATTTCAAGCTGGACATCTCCAACTTTGGCTCAGCAGCTATCGAACGATAACGCAAATTGTCGAGCCACAGTGAGGTCATATCCATCAAAATTCCTTATGAAAGCGAGCCACCCGTGTTGTTCCAGGTCGCTACATGCACCACTAAATGTCAACAGTGCTTGGCACCCATTGGGCTAGGCCCTTACGACAGGAGCCATGGCTTCTGTACATGGTAGGGTTCAAACTGAATGAAACAATGCACAGAGTAAAAAACGATAGGGTTTGATAGCTTCAAAGCTCGAAGAGACCGGAATTAACTGCATGCGTGCGAAGGTGGTGGGATTACCACCGCCACACACTGTATTAATGACTAAGTACAGTGTTATTAAAATCATAATCGTTTATACCATGCGTATCGACCAGAAAATAGGTGTATAATCATATTAACGTGCCATTCACCCGAAACAGAACCAACACCATACGTTATACTCATGCCAAGTGTATAGTTCAATCCAACACCATCGTGTCAATCAATCATTTTACACCAAGGTTAAATTTAATCGATGCCAATACATAGTTTGAAACTATGAATCGTTCAATGTAATATCAATTTACCAAACAATATACCAAGCATCGATTTGTAATTAAAATCCAATATGATTAACCAATGCGCCTTCAAACCATTGCTTTTCTTAAATTGACTTTATAAACTTGCCAATGTATTCGTTGCACATTCAAATGTTTGCATTCCAAAGTTTTAAGACATTACGATCCAAAATTTCTCATATAATAACTGAGTGAAAAGCCCATAGCAATAAGAATAAAAGCATATAGGACCAAATCCATTATAACTTTTAGAAGATCATAATAAAACCAATAGATCTTCATGCTCAAAGGCTTAGTAATCAACAGATCCAAATGCGCAATCAAGGTAAGAGCATGCTAAAGGACATAAGTTCGAGAAAATCTTTTGCAGTCATGTGATAAACCAATGGTCAAGTGTCTTTTGGAGAAATCAATAAAAGACGACTACAATCCAAATGATGAAAGAGGTATTTTCACACTTATAGTTGTGAAAATCGAATCGAGACCAAATTGAAATTGTCGCAAAAATGAAACAAATGTCTAGAAGCACAATGCGACGATGATTTGTCATTAACGAGACAAGGGGTGTAGGCAGATTTTTTTAAGAGCAATTAAAAAAATATGATTGGCTGCCAACACAAGGATGGCTAGGTAGTTGTGGTCCTGGATGAGGATCTGGTGAGACGATTGGCATGATTGGCAGGCTGATGGGTGTGCGATGGCGAGGTGGAGGAGACAATGAGGCTGGGAAGAAGCTGTGGGGGAGACACAGGTAGGAGCTGAGGTGTAATGGGATGGAGGTGATGTGGAGCGAGAAGACGAGGAGGATGCAGGAGATGAGAAGGGGAGATGCGATAGGGGGGATGGTGAGTGGAGGACAGGTGTGAGGGAGTGAAAGTTACAGGAGAGTGATTGATGTGACAAAAAACCGAGGGAGATGGAGTGGGGGACAGGTGCCGACGAGAAATTTGTGGAACGACCACTTGTCAACCCGGGATATAGTGCTATATGCACATGCACATATCGGGGCTGGGAAATATGGTTTGACTCTTCACCGCTTTTGGGCCTGATATGTGTCTCCAACTAACACTTTGCTTCTCCGTGAAACCATGGTTTCAAACCGGGCTTGCCCTTTGGATTTTAACTTCTGCGCATGTTGCGGCCCTTATATGATCAATGATTGTCGATCTAGAGGGGAGATGAGATCTGGACGCACTGGCTACTTTTTGGCTCCCATCTATCCAATCGATGCCTCAACTTTGGATAAGCGCCATAAAGTGGGTTTACCCCTTTTTTCACATTTTTCCACCCAAGGGCCAAATCCAATGGGAAAAAAACCCCATACAATAATATGTGACAACATTAGGCTCCATGGGGGATAGATCCCTCCTTGCGAGGCTCTAAGATCTCCTTTTGTAGTTCCAGATGCCTTCTGTTGGGCTATGGAGTCAAGCTAAAAACACCCTGTTGAGGAATATATGTCGAAAAATAAAATGAAAACAAACTTACAAGGTCTCCAAGGAGCTTATTATGTACAAACCTAAACTAATTTATTTTTTTACATGGTGCTAGGGGAAAGCAAACTTCCACCATAGCCAATCAAGTAACTTCCTGAATGGAAGCTCCCTTACTCTGTCAGTGATTGGTAACAGATAATGCAACTGTGACAACATAATAGTTACATCCCTCAGCTTCTCTCCAAGGGATAAAATTGAGATAAAATTGGGCGACTCCAGGATATGAAGGAAATGCCACTCCAAGTACTCATTGACAGGCTCATAAAATGAGTGGAAGATTCTGGAAAATTTGCAACATGCAGCCTTCTTTGCTACACAACTACTCACACATTGTTGGCTATCTCTGCCAAGCACAGGTGGATGAGAAGTTGATGTAGGCTGACTGTCCTTAGATGATGGCTTCTCACTGACAGGATCTAAACAGGAGATAAATTGCTCCTCCTACCGCTCCTAGTTGATTTCCTCATGATAATCATCGTTAATGAACATAGGATAAGGCTATGTTGTTTTCTCTTGGAAAAAATGTATACCCAACTCAGAATCTGATTCATAGTTGTCATATATAGGTTGGATGCTCCTTTGGTTAGAAAACTGTGATGTGGGGATCTACTGCTCTTCATACGAATAATCATCAAAGCTAGAGTAACATGCACCTCAAGAGAAGAAATCAAGGCCTCTACAGGTATGAAATATTCATTATCATCCTCATTAGAGATGCCAAGAACATATGCTTCAAGGGCTAGAAAATCCTCTGCATCTTCCTCAAAAAGGCAACAATCATGTTCTACCTTCAATTACTTTATCTCCGCAGAAAGAGATTTTACCAGCTCAATTAACTCACACAGAGCATATTCTTCATCCTGGTCCCCATCCTTACAGCTTTCCTCTGGTGCAAACGAACAATGAAGAGAAATAACTGATTTCTGATCCAAGCCATCAGGATCATTCTCACAGCCCGTGTAAGAAGAAGCTATATCTTGAATACAGTCGTTGTATCCCTCACAACAACTATGACAAATTAATTTAGAGGGATAAAACTTCTGACAATGAGCATTGAAAGCTGCATGAAATTCTCCCAGTGAAGAAATGCTAGCAGGGGGTAAAGAATGATACCACTCACAAGCATCCCCTAGTGCTAACGAGAACATGAACATATTCATTAATAAGTCCTCATGATGTATCTCCCACTGGTGCATGAGTTCTTGAAATTCACTGAGATGATGAGTAGGGTTGTCCTCTTTACACTCTCTAAATATAGGAAAATAATCATTCCATTCATTTGGAGCAGGAAAAACATTGGGAAAATCAGGAACAAAAGAAAAATTAAAGGGAGAAAACATTCGAGCCAGGATTTTATCCACATCGAACCAGTGGAGTCACCAATCGATTCTTCAACCATGGAGTCGCCAGGTGAATGATATGCAAAATGAGTGTGTCCGGTCTTTGTTCACCATCAAAGACTAGATCTGATCGTTGTGTTCTCCCAAGGGCTACCAGGTGTAGCCAGAAACAGCCACACTGAAACAGTGGAGTTGAGACAGTGGATTCACCTCAGTGGAGTCACCCAGTGCACAACTGCAATATTTGATGATACTGAGTTCTGATGCACCTTTAGAACCAGTAAGCTTTGTCGTTCAATCCCAGGGAAAATATTCAATTCGTCCCCGACAACAGCGCCATAAATTTTAGCACCAGAAGTCTCCTCTGGATTACAGCAAAGGTAAGCCCGATACCCATCAGTGTTTGGGGTGGATGTTGGTTTAAATGTGGATGATCTATGGAAAAAAACTCAACAACATGAAAGACATTCAATAGAGAACTCAACATGAAATGCACAGGGAAGTGAGGGCCACATTAACTTCAGTCAGTAAATTGAGTTCAAGCGAGAGCAGAGGGAAGACTTAGGAGAAAGGGTGAAGGAGACTGCTCTAGGCCTCGGGCCTTCTAGCAACTTAGAGAAGAAAACCCAAGCTCAATAGCATTCTTGAGCTCAAATTCGGACACCGAAATATGTCCACAAGGGACATAGTTACAACTGCAGTATGATCAAACCTCCATCATCATGCAACTGCAACAGCTCGACTGGATCCTCCATGCTCTAGCCATTCAATATGAGAAGAAAAAAAATGCACATGGAAATGAATAAAACTGACCAAGATAGTGCTATAATCAAACATCCATTATAGAAGAATAATGATCCTCGACTGGATCATCCATGCCCGAGTGTTTTAAAAAACTTTTATAGACAAAATAGAAAGTGGGAGGATGACTTCTATTAACATGAAAGTCTCAAGTCGATTACATAACCATAGAACAGCTCTGGCAGAACAGAATTACATATTGGGAGCTCTGATCAACCAACCCCCTTTTACAAAACAACAAAACTCCCTACATATACTCAAAATTTTGATCCTGCAGTAGAGGCGTGCCCGAGTCTTCACATTCAAGGCTTTGTGTCTGCATGCTTTCTGGTATACTGAGTATGCAGTCTCCTGTCAGAAGCGAGCTCTGTCATATGCAATCGTATTATAAGGAGGCTCTGCAAATGAGCTGACTTGTTGACAGTCCCTTCTCTGGCTTTCCATTTATGGTGGAAACGATGTTCAACCATCATCAACCAACCTCAACAACTCCTTCAATGGGATTGAGAAGGCCCAAGTCAACATTGCACCTATAGGACGTGACGATCTTTGCATTATGCCATCTGGAGATAAGTTGGATGCTTGCATGGATGGCTAGGCAGTCGTGGACGTGGATGAGGATATGGTGGGATGATTTACGTGATTGGCAGGCTATTGGGTGTGCAAAGGCAGGTGGAGGAGGCACGAAGGCCAAGAAGAAGTTGTGGGGGTGACACATGCAGGAGCTGAGGTGTAATGGGATGGAGGTGATGTTTAGCGAGAAGACGAGGAGGAGGCAGAAGATGAGAAGGGGAGATGTAACAAGTAGGATGGTGAGTGGAGGATAGGTGTGAGGGAGTGAAAGCTATAGGGGAGCAGGAGATATGAAGGACAAAGGAGAGAGATGGAGTAGGGGACAGGTGTCAACATGACAGTTCTGGAGAAAGAAGATGATGAGGAGGCACTAGATGAGAAGGGGAGATGCGACAAGTAGGACGATGAGTGGAGGATTGGTATGAGGGAGTGAAATCTATAGGGGAGCAGGAGATGTGACAGATAGAGGAGAGATATGGAGTGGGGGATAGGTGTCGGCGGGATAGTTGTGGAGTGGCCACTTGTTGACCTAGGATAGGGTGCTATATGCAAATGCACATATCGGGGCTGTGAAAAGTGGTTTGAATCTTCACCACTTTTGGGCCTGATATGTGTCTCTGATTGACACATCACTTCTTCACAAAACCATGGTTTCAAACCCAGGTCCGCCCTTTGGATTTGAACATCTGCACATGTTACAGCCCCGATATGATCAATGACGATCAATATGGATGTGCTGGCTACTTTTGGTGCCTTTACCAAAATTCTATCCATCCACCAACTTTAGAGTCCTTCCAATTGTGTTTAGAGGTGGCACCCCCATCTATACAATCGACACCCTGACTTTAGATAAGCGCCATAAAGTGGGTTTTTAACCCCTTTCTTCTTATTTTTCCACCCAAGGGCCAAATCCAATGGGGAAAATACCCCATACAATAACATGTGACAGCAGGGGAGATGTGTCAGGCGAGACAATGTGCATATAACACCCTATCTCGGGTCAACAAGGGGCTGCTCCACAACTGTCCCATCGACACCTATCACCTACTCCATCTCTCTCCTCCATCTGTCACATCTCCCGCTCCCCTATAGATTTCACTCCCTCACACCTGTCCTCCACTCACTGTCACTCCTGTCGCATCTCCCCTTCTCATATCCTGCCTCCTTGTCATCTTCTCACTCCATAATTGTCTCACTGGCACTTGTCCCCCCACTCCATCTCTCTCCTTTGTCCGTCACATCTCCTGCTCCCCTATAGATTTCACTCCCTCACTCCTGTCCTCCACTCACCGTCTCACCTGTCACATCTCCCCTTCTCATCTTCTGCCTCCTCATCGTCTTCTTGCTCCACATCATCTTCATCTCATTACACCTCATCTCCCACCTATGTCGCCCCCACAACTTCTTCCTAGCCTTTGTGTCTCCTCCACCTGGCCATCGCACACCAAACAACATGCCAATCACGCTAATCATCCCCCCAGATCCTTGTCCATGTACACAACTGCCTATCCATCCCTGCAAGCATCCAACTCATCTCTAGATGGTAGAATGCAAAGACCGTCGCATCCTATAGGTGCAGTGTCAACTAAGGCCTTCTCGATCTCAATGAAGTAGTTATTGAGGTTGGTTGATGGTGGTTGAACATCGTTTCCACCATAAATGTAAATCTCGAGAAGGGACTGTCAGCAAGTCGGATCATATGCAGAGTCTTCCTAAAGCATGATTGCGTTTGACATAGCTCGCTTCCAACATGAGACTGCATACTCAGTCTGCCAAGAAGCATGTAGATGCAAAGACCCGGGCATGCCTCTGCTGCAGGATTGTAATTTTGAGTATATGTAGGGAGTTTTGTTGTTTTGTAAAAGGGGGGTGGTTGAGCAGAGCTCCCAATCTGTAATTTTGTTTTGCTAGAGTTGTTCTCTGGTTATGTAATTGACTTGAGACTTTAATGTTAATAGAAGTCAACTTCCCTCTTTCCATTTTGTCTGTAAAATCTATTTAAAGCACTCGGGCATGGCTGATCCAGTCGAGGATAGTTATACTACTATAATGGAGGTTTGATTATAGTGGTATCATGGTCAGTTTTATTCATTTCCTTGTGTATCTGTTTCCTTCTCACATTGAATGGCTCGAGCATGGAGGATCTAGTCGAGTTGTTGTAGTTGTAGGATGATGGAGGTTTGATCATACTGCAACTATAACTATGTCCCTTGTGGACATATTTCGGTGTCTAAATTTGAGCTCAAGAATTCTATTGAGCTTGGGTTTTCTTCTCTGAGATGTTGGAAGGCCTGATGCCCAAAGAAATATCCTTCACCCTTTCTCCTAAGTCTTCCCTCTACTCTCGCTTTAACTCAATTTATTGACTGAAGTTAATGTGGCCCTCACTTCCCTGTACATTTCCTGTCCAGTTCTGTGTTGAACATCTTTCATGTTGTTGAGTTTTGGCCATCGACCATCCACATTTAAACCAACATCCACCCCAAACACTGATGGGTATCGGGCTTACCTCTATTTCAATCCAAAGGCAACTTCCAGTGCTAACATTTCTGGCGTCGTTGTCGGGGACGAATTGAAGATTTTCCTTGGGATTGAACGACAAATATTACTAGTTCTGAAGGTGAATCCGAGCTCAATATCATCAAATATTGCAGTTGTGCACCTGGTGACTCCACTGTCTCAACTCCACTGTTTCAGTGTGGTTTTTTCTGGCTACACCTGGTAGTCCTTGGGAGAACACAACGATCATATTTGGTCTTTGATTGTGAACAAAGACAAGACACACTAATTTTTCATATCATTCACTTGGTGACTCCATGGTTGAAGAACTGATTGGTGACTCCACTAGTTTGATATGGAAAAAATCCTGGCTCACAGGTTTGTTCCCTTTAATTTTTTTGTTGTTCCTGATTTTCCCAATGTTGTTCCTGCTCCAAATGAATGGAATGATTATTTTCCTATATTTAGAGCGTGTAAAGAGGACAACCTTGCTCATCATCTCAATGAGTTTCATGAAATCCTGCACTAATGAGAGATACATCATGAGGACGTATTAATGAATATGTTCATGTTCTCGTTAGCAGGGGATGCTTGTGAGTGGTATCATTCTTTACCCCCTGCTAGCATTTCTTCACTGGGATAATTTCATGCAGCTTTCAATGCTCATTGTGAGAAGTTTTATCCCTCTGAGTTAATTTTTCATAGCTGTTGTGAGGGATACAACGACTGTATTCAATATATAGTTGCTTCTTACGTGGGCTATGAGGATGAGCCTGATGACTTGGATCAGAAATTAGTTCTTTCTCTTCCCTATTCGTCTACACCAGAGGAAATCTGTAAGGATGGGGACCAGGATGAAGAAGATGCTCTGAGTGAGCTGATTGAGATGGTAAAATCTCTTTCTACAGAGATAGAGAAATTGAAGGCAGAACGTGATTATTGCCTTTTTGAGGAAGATGTAGAGGATTTTCCATCCCTTGTAGCATATGTTCTTAGCATCTCTACTGAGGATGATAAGATTTCATAGCTGTAGAGGCCTTGATTTTTACGCCCGAGGTGCCTGTTGTCCCTAGCTTTGATGATTATTCGGATGAAAAGTAGCAGATCCCCACATCACAATTTGCTGACTAGAGGAGAAACCAACCTATATATGATAGCTATGAATCAAATTCTAAGATGGGTATACATTTTTTCCAAGAGCATACAATAGAGCCTTATCCTCTGTTCATTAATGATGATTATCATGAGGAAATCAACCGGCAACAACATGAGGAGAAGTTTATCTCATGTTTAGAGTCTGTCAGCGAGCAACCATCATCTGAGGATAGTCATCCTGCATCATCTTCTCATCCACCTGTGCTTGCCAGAGATATCCAACAATGTGTGAGTAGTTGTGTAGCAGAGAAGGTTGCATGTTGCAAATTTTCCAGAATTTGCCACTCATTCTATGAGCCTGTGAACAAGTACTTGGAGTGGCATTTCCTTCATATCCCAGAGCTGCCCAATTTTATCTCAATTTCAACCCTTGGAAAGAAGCTGAGGGATGTAACTGTTCTGCTATCACAGTTGCATTATCTGTTAACAATCACTGATAGAGTAAGGGAGCTTCCATTCAGGAAGTTATTTGATTGGCTATGGTGGAAATTTGTTTTCACCTAGCACCATGTAAAAAATAAATCATTTTAACTATGTACATAAACAAGCTCCTTGGATCCCTTGTAAGTTTGTTTTCATTTTATTTTTCGACATATATTCCTCAGCAGGGTGTTTTGAGCTTGAATCCATAGCCCAACAGAAGGCGACTGGAATTGCAAAAGGAGATCTTAGAGCCTCGTAGGGAGGAATCTATCCCCCATGGAGCCTAATGTTGTCACATATTATTGTATGTAGTGTTTTCCCCATTGGATTTGGCCCTTGGGTGGAAAAATGGGAATAAAGGGGTTAAAAACCAACTTTATGGCGCTTATCCAAAGTTGGGGTGCCAACTAGATAGATGGGGGCGACACCTCTAAACACAATTGGAAGGACTCCAAAGTTGGCAGATGGATAGAAGTTTGGAAAAGGCACCAAAAGTAGCCAGGGCATCCAGATCGATGGTCATTGATCATATCGAGGCCGCAACATGCGCGAACATTAAAATCCAAAGGGTGGGCCGTGTTTGAAACCATGGTTTTGCGGAGAAGCGACGTGTGAGTCGAAGACGCATATCGGGCCCAAAAGCAGTGAATAGTCAAAGCACTTTTCGTAGCCCTGATATGCGCATTTTCATATAGCACCCTATCCTAGGTCGACAAGTGGTCACTCAACAACTGTCTCACCGACACCTGTCCCCCACTCCATCTCTCTCATATGTCCGTCACATCTCCCGCTTCCCTATAACTTTCACTCCCTCACACCTATCCTCCACTCATTGCCCCGCCTGTCGCATCTCCCCTTCTCATCTTCTGCCTCCTCATCATCTTCTCACTCCACAATTGTCCCACCGACACCTGTCCCCCACTCCATCTCTCTCCTATGTCCGTCACATCTCCCTCTCCCCTATAGCTTTCACTCCCTCACACCTATCCTCTACTTACCATCCCACATGTCACATCTCCCCTTCTCATCTCCTGCCTCCTTGTCGTCTTCTGGCTCCACATCACCTCCTTCCCATTACACCTCATCTCCTACCTGTGTCGCCCCCACAGTGTCTTCCCAGCCTTCATGTCTCCTCCACTTGGCTATCACACACCTAACAGTCTGCCAATCGCGCCAATTGTCCCGCCAAATCCTTGTCCATGTTCACAACTGCCTAGCCATCCCTGCAAGTATCCAACTCATCTCTAGATGGAAAAATGCAGAGACCATCGTGTCCTATAGGTGCAGTGTTGACTCAGGCCTTCTCGATCCCGATGAAGCAGTTATTGAGGTTAGTTGATGGTGGTTTAACATCATTTCCACCATAAATGGAAATCCCAAGAAGGGACTATCAGTAAGTTGACTCATCTACAGAGCCTTCCTGAAACATGATTGGATATAACAGAGCTCGCTTCTGATAGGAGACTGCATACTCAGTCTGCCAGGAAGCATGTAGATGCAAAGCCTTGAATGCGAAGACCTGGGCATGCCTCTGCTACAGGATCAAAATTTTGAGTATATGTAGGGAGTTTTATTGTTTTGTAAAAGGGGGGTGGTTGAGCAAAGCTCCCAATCTATAATTTTATTTTGCCAGAGCTGTTCTCTGGTGATGTAATCGACTTGAGACTTTCATGTTAATAGAAGTGAGTTTCCCTCTTTCCATTTTGTTTGTAAAAGTTGTTTAAAACACTCGAGCATGTATGATCTAGTCGAGGATTGTTATACTGTTGTAATGAAGGTTTGATTATAGTGGTATCATGGTTAGTTTTATTAATTTCCATGTGTATATGTTTCCTTCTCACATTGAATGGCTTAGGCATGGAGAATCCAGTCAAGTTGTTGTAGTTGTAGGATGATGGAGGTTTGATCATACTGTAGTTGTAATTGTAATGTCCCTTTCCAAATAGGAGCTCCAGAGAGGAGGCTTAATGGTCTAAACTACCACGTTAGACTATAGCCAGGGCCAAAGAGGGGTAAACAGGGTTACTAGAGGTCACTCTAGTCATAGGTGTTATATTCAGAAAGTGACATTGAGATAAAAAAGGGTTAGAAGCACTTTTAAGTCATTATGAGCTAAAAATAGAAGTCAACAGTGAATTAGGGTTTCAATAGTTATTTAGGGTTTTGGAAGTCAACAGTGAATTAGGGTTTTGGAAAGATATAAAGGAAGGGTCAGTGACCTAATTTAGGATTATGCAGATTATGACTTGTCATTGAGGAGAAGAGGTGCATCTCAGGAGAGATAGTTCAGTGTATTTCAGGAGGAAGACACAAGTTGGATGATTTCGGTGTTGAAAGACACACCCTAGTCACCAGGAAGATCATATAGGTCTTCTATCATTCTTCATTGATTCTGCAGTGCTCCCATATTCCAGGTATTATCTTTTAGTTGCTTATTTGTATTTCAGCTAAGATCCTTTTGTCTTTTGATCTAGCCGAGTGTTGTTATTTTATTCAGCCGCAGTTGGTTATTTATATTCCAGCTAAGATCCTTTGTATGTTGATCTAGTCGAGTATTGTCAGTTATTCAGTCGCATTCAACCATTTTGTAATCCACAGAGATATCATAATACAAAATTTGCAGTCCTTTGTCGTGTTTATTATTTGTATGATCATTTATATGCTGTAAACCTTTGATCCTACACACACATTAGCAACGTTTCCTAGACTAGCCAAGTCAGGAACATTACAATGGTATTAGAGCTTTAGTCCTGCCAGCCTGTGACTATAGACAATGAGTGCAGCAGAAGACCCAAAGGTTCGTGAACACGTAGGTGATGAATATGTCACTTACAATAGGCATTAGGAAAGAAGGTATAGGCTTGATTTTCCCCTTTTTCCTCCTAGCTTAGAGGAAGAGGAAGAGGCAGATAGAGAAGCAAAGAGAAGGGCAGAGCGTGAGGCTAAATGCGAGGTAGAGAGGATGCTAGGAGACAGATATGAGTGACCAGAGAGCAGTGGCAAGGCCCCCATAGATCCAGAGGCATCTTTCATGTAGGTTATCAACGATATGTTAGCTAGTCAACGAACCATGTCTCAGTCCTTGGCACATGTGGTTGATAGATTGGCTAGAGTTGGAACCCCAGAAACACAAGTCCCGCATGCAACACAGGGGAACTCAGGAGCAGGCAGTAGACCCCAGTCACCCTCTTGCACATACACCTTTGCGAGTAGGATTCCCAGACCCTTGTTTCCTATTTTCCAGAGGGCACCCTCGGTAGCAACACCGCCACTGATAACACAGAGGCCACCCACTCATGCCGATGAAATTGTAGAGTATAGGAGGGAGTACGGAGCATTGGGTCATGACATGACATTAGTCGAGTATTGTGGACTCAGACTCAAGAACCTCCCTAGAGAGCCGCAGAGGGTAGGACCATAACAACGGCAGGGGCATAACCATGATTTCATCTGGAAATTTTTGAAAATCACCATCCCTTCTTTCGACGAATCGTCCAAATACACCGCTAGAGCTTGGGTACAAAAGCTAGACATGTATTACAAGCTTAACCAAATCACTGAGACAGAGGCCATCAGTTTCGTGACCTTACACTTGGAGGGTGAGGCACATGAGTGGTGGTATCATGGATTGGTGACATTGGGTCACAATCACATCACCTCCTATAAGGAGTTTACAGATAGGCTCATGGACAGGTTTGACAGGAAGGATCCTAAGATACACTTCAAGGATCTAGCCCAGTTGAGACAAAATGGCACAATAGAGGCATTTATCACAGAGTTTCAGTGGGTAGCCATGGCAGTGACAGATATATCAGAGCCCAGGCTGATCATGCTATTCACAAAAGGAGTCATAGAGCCTTTGAGAGGATGAGTGAAGGCATACAGGCCTCCCACTTTGCAGGATGGCATCCATCGCACTCGATATCTGGCAGACTCAGTGCCAAAGACTAAAAATTTCTCCAAACAATATTTTCCCCAGAGGGATCGAGACAGGAAGCCATTCCAGAGAGAATGGAAGGGCAAGGTGAAGTTGGATGATGAGACTAGGCGAGAGATTATGAGGAAGAAGCTTTTCTTTAGCTGCAGAGATCCTTGGGTCCCAGGCCACAGGTGCATGGGCAAGGGAGAGATTCATTATATGAGGTACCAACAGACAACATGGACAATGAGGAGGAGGAGTAGGAAAATGGATCCACTAGTTCAGAGGAGGAGTCAACACCAGCAGAGGAGTAGCCTCCCCGTAGACCACCGACACCGGCAGGAGCCCATCCTCCAGTAGTCCCACAACTGTCAGAGTAGGCTAACATGAGGAAACCAACAAAGGGAGGAGTCATAGCGACCCTTTCTGGTGTTCCCAGGTATGATACCCTCTGTGTCAGAGGGATTATTCAGGGGCAATGGGAAATCACCCTAATAGATGGTGGGGCCACCCATAACTTCATTGACACTTCACTAGTATCGAGACAAGCACTTTAGATAGAGGATTTTGAGGGGTTTGATGTTGTGGTAGCAGATGGCCACACAGTGGAGTGTCTAGACAGAGTTCCAAACTTAGAGATGAAGTTAGGCAACTACACAGTGAGAGACACATTTTATGTGGTTGACATATCAGACACAGATGTGGTGTTAGGAGTTCAGTGGATGATCACCTTGGGAAAAATCACTACCAACTACCAAACCTTGGAAATGGGATTTAGAGATCAGGATGTGAAGAAGGTTGTTCTAAGAGGTATGTCAACAGGAGCACCTAGGACAGTTTCATCCAAGAGGATGGAGAGGATATTCAGACATGGGTAGGTAGCATATGCCGTAGAATTCTTGATCACTACTCAAAAGGATTTAGAAGGTCAACAACGATACCATAAAGAGATCAAGAATTTATTGGGATGACATCAATAGGTCTTTGAGGTAATTCCACCAGGGAGACTACCTGACAGGGGGTTTGAGCACACCATTGAGTTGGAGGAGGGGGCCAAACCTATGATCACCCCCCCCTATCGTCATCCTAGGAGGTTCAGGGATGAGATAGAGAAGGCAATCAAGGAAATGTTGGTGATGGGACACATTGGAACGAGCAACAACCCATTTGCTTCTTCAGTTGTCTTAGTTTTGAAGAAGGATGGCACCATGAGGATGTGCATTGATTACCGAGCCTTGAACAAGAAAACCATCAAGAACCGGTACCCTATCCCATGAATTGACAAGTTGATGGATGAACTGCATGGGGCATTTTTCTTCTCAAAAATTGATCTACGCTCTCGATATCATCAGATAAGCATCTGAGAGCAGGACATAGAGAAGATGACATTTCGATGTCATTTTGGACACTTCAAGTTCCTGGTTATACCATTTGGGCTAACCAATGCACCCGCTACAGTCCAGTCTTGCATGAACCATATATTCAGGGATCAGTTAAGGAAATCAGTCTTGGTTTTCTTCGATGACATCTTGATCTATAGCCGGTCATGGCAAGAGCATATGAGGCACCCAGATGAGGTATTGAGCATCATGGAGGCACAACCATTATATGCTAAAGAGTCCAAGTGCGAGTTCGATATGACAAAGTTGCTTTACATAGGCCACATCATCAGTGCACAGGGGGTACATGTGCACCAAGAGAAGATCAAGGCCATTCTATATTGGTCGACGCCCAAGAATGTGACAGAATTGAGGAGCTTCTACGGGCTGTGCAGCTATTATAGGTGGTTTTTCCAAGGTTTTTATCAGCTTGGAGCACCGCTAATAGATCTTACCAAGCATGGGGCCTTCATATGGACTGATAAATCATAGGAAGCCTTTGATCACATGAAGGAAGTCATGGGCACTTGTCTAGTGTTGGCACTACCAGACTTCACCTTGCCATTTGTACTAGAGTGTGATGCATTCGACGAAGGGATCGGGGCAGTTTTGATGTAGGGAGGACACCCCATTATATTCGAGAGCCAAAAGATTAGTCAACCTGAGAGGTTGTACTCCATTTATGACAAGGAAATGTTGGCAATCATGCATGCCTTGACCAAGTTTGGACAATATTTGGTGGGCAGCAAATTCATGGTCAAGACAGATCACAACAGTTTGAAGTATTTCCTTCAGTAGAAGGACCTCAGTGAGCGCCAACAGAAATGGGTGATGAAGGTACATGCATTTGACTTTGACATAGAGTATGTCAAGGGGAAGAAGAACATTGTGGCCAATGCACTATTGAGGAGACCTGCGACATGTTCTTTGATGGAGATTTCAACAGATTGGAAATCCCACTTGTTAGTGGAATATTCCAAGAACAAGTTCGCTTGTGAGGTGATGGATGGGAAGATACAGGATGACCGGTATAGGGTCATTGACGATGTCATATTTTACAAGGATAGAGTCTACTCAGTGCCAGATTCAGGGCTTAAGAAGAAGATCCTCAATGCAGTTCATGATTCACCTCTAGCAGGCCATCAGGGATTTTTCAAAACCTATAGATAGATCAGAGAGAGGTTCTAATGGAAGGGCCTCGAATAGGACATTATGAGACACGTCAGTGAGTGTGTGACTTGCCAGCAGAACAAGTTAGAGCATGCTCTTCCAGCAGGGCTACTTCAGCCACTCCCCATTCCATAACACAAATGGGAGAGTATATCTATGGACTTCATCACCAGTCTACCCAAGGTCCAGGGTAAGGACTATATCTATGTAGTGGTCGACAGATTGACCAAGTTTGCTCACTTCTACACC
Organism: Picea engelmannii; assembly: GCA_009831015.1. Taxonomy (NCBI): domain Eukaryota; kingdom Viridiplantae; phylum Streptophyta; class Pinopsida; order Pinales; family Pinaceae; genus Picea; species Picea engelmannii. The sequence goes on along the minus strand of ML777174.1, from coordinate 1,201,576 downwards.
ATAATGACAGAGTACAGTGTAGTTCAGGTAACTAAGCTTTTCTTCAAGGAGGTCTTCAGACTTCATGGGTTTCCGAAGAACATCGTCAGTGACATGGACAGCCGGTTCATAGGGACAATTTGGAGAGAGTTTTTTTGGTTGGTGGGGACAGAGTTGACACCTAGCATCAGCTATCACCCTCATACAGATGGGCAGACTGAGATTTTCAACAAGTGGGTTGAAGGGTATTTGAGGAATGATGTAGGAGGACAATAGAGAATGTGGGTAAAGTGGTTACATTTAGGATAACATTGCTACAACACCACGTTCCACATGTCTATTGGTATGACACCCTTCCGAGCATTGTACGGATATGATGCTCCCACTTTGGTAGACTTGGTCTTCAGGGAGAGCAGATCTCCCAAGGCCAAGGATTGGATCATAGAGAGTCAGGAGATCCTCAAGTTGTTGAAAGAGAACCTGCAGACGACGCAAAACTGACAGAAGATAAGTGTGAACAGACAAAGGATAGAGTGCATCTTTGAGGTTGGAGATTTGGTTTTCTTGAGACTCCAACCTTACAGATAATCATCTCTAAAGAAGAGTGGGGCCGAGAAGCTCAAACCCAGATTTTATAGTTCTTACAGGATCATGCGTCGAGTAGGCAAGGTTGCTTACGAGCTAGAGCTTCTAGAGGGGAGCAAGATTCATAATGTGTTCCACATGTCTTGCCTAAAAAAGGCAGTGGGAAAATTCATTAGCATGTCAGAGGAGCTTCCCCCATTGGATGAGGAGAGATAGTTGGAGTTAGTTCCGGAGGAGGTTTTTGAGTTCTGGGAGCGGAAACTGAGGAGCAGGGTCATCAGAGAGTGTTTGATCAGATGGAGAGGGCTTCCAATAGAGGACGCTACTTGGGAGAGTGAGCAAGTGTTGCAGCACCCTGGACTGGTATTGCTTGAGGACAAGCAATTTCGGGAAGGGAGGACTGTAATGTCCCTTTCCAAATAAGATCTCTAGAGAGGAGGCTTGATGGTATAAACCACCCCGTTAGACTATAGCCAGGGCCAAAGAGGGGTAAACAGGGTTACTAGAGGTCACTTGATGCAGGAGCATCACCAACATCAAGTGAGTGTGGGACAATGCCAATGCATTTTGGCACATGATGAATTGTTTGAAATGTTTTGAAGTTTGATACGCCAAACATAAATGAAACAATTAAGAAAGGGCATACTTGTAGATTGTAATCAGACCTTGAGCGTCCCGCTCTCATCTGAAGGATCAAGAGGCATTTATGCTAGTAAATGTAAGTAGGTAGCTTTAAATTCCTAGATTAGACACCCTCACTTGTATCATTGTAACATTAGCAGCATAATCAATCAAGAGAGCATAGAGAAGAAGTAGAAAACTGTGTAGAAGAACCCATGTACATAAGTTCTGAGATTAATATATGAAGCTTGATTTAGACTCATGGTGTTCAAATACTTTCTGTGTATGCATGATTGAATGTATACACCCTCACTTGTATCATTGTAACATTAGTAGCATAATCAATCAAGAGAGCATAGAGAAGAAGAAGTAGAAAACTGTGTAGAAGAACCCATGTACAAAAGTTTTAAGATTAATATATGAAGCTTGATTTAGACTCATGGTGTTCAAATACTTTCTATGTATGCATGATTGAATGTTATGCTCATGATTGTTTTACTCTTTCTATTATACATTTGCTTTGATGTGTGAATATATGATTTCATGTTGAATGTTTGAAATCTAAAGAGAGGGAGAGTAAAGAATGAGTTTCAATTGTTTCTCTGTCTGAGCAAGAGTTTTCCTACAAGGAGTGCAGCGAAATCATCTGCAAGGAGTGCGTTGACGGATTCAGAGTTTCAATCTCTGAAAGCTCAGAAGGGATAACATTGTTCTCATTCTCACAGAAGTGAAAATTAAGCACAGGAGCCATGCAAGGAGTGCACAGGCCGAGTGAAGTCTCAGAGTTACAGCCTGAGAAAAATTGTTGAAAGACTGCTGTCACAGAGAGTGCACAGAGTCGAAGAATTCAATACTTGGAAGTATTGAAGAGTTTCCGCGAGGAGTGCGTGCAAGAGTCTTCTTGAAGACTTGAGTTGTGGATAAATCTTCGAAGTTACCGAAGAGAAGCTCAAGAGGGATAGTGCCTTGAAGTGTTGTAAGAAGGTGCAATGACGTTGTTTTGCAGGTGGATAAGTTTCATGAAAGAACACTTTGTTCATTTCCCAGGAATCATCAAGGAGGAATTGGATGGTCGGAATTCTCCGTGGAGAATTCGCGAAGTTCCGAGAACTGTCGGATCTTGCAGAGGAGCAAGAATGATTACGGTGAGTGTTTTTCTAAGTGAAAGCTCAGGAGGAATTGGGTCATAGGATCTGAGCCAACAAGTGCCGTTGGATCACTCGTGTGATCTCATTTCATGGATTCATGAGTTGAAGGGTCAAAACCCTTGCATCAAGATTTGCGAGGTCGCGAAAGGTGAAGTCCCAAAATAGTGAGAGAATCTGAGCCGTTCGTTGGAAGGAGGACATGTGTCGCGATATCCTCTCTATCGGGGTTAAGAGAAGGAAGTCCTTCGACTTCGCGATTGGCGAAGTTGCGAGAAGATCGAGACCATCCATTCGAAGAGGACAGGTGGCAGAGATCTAGGGATCTCGCGAACTCGGAGGTTCACAAGGTGAGAGCCCAGGAGTTGGGTGCTCCAAGTCACGAAGTCGTGAAATCACGAGGAGCGAGGATAGCCATTGGATCCAGGTCACAGGAGGACCGTCGGATCAAGAACCCCATCACCTATCACGCATTCGGGGGTTCGAAGGTTGAGAGGAGCCACTTTCGACATCATATGTCACGAAGTGCTGAGAGTTGAGGCACGAGTGTGGACACGTGGTAGAACGACAAGGTGGGGCTCGCATGATAGATAGGCAGACATGCGTCACCTAGAGAAGGGAGTCAATTCTCCATTGACTTCTTGCGTCTCGGGGATTCATGGGATAAGAGCTTGAAGGCTAGATGCTTCAACCTGCGAGGTTGTGAATAGCAAAAAGCATCAACGAAGGAGTCAACCCGACGTTGACTTATCGTGTCTCGGGAGATCGCAACAGGAGGGCACGAGAGTTTGACCCATGAACTCACGAAGGTGCGAGTTGCGAGAGGCACTAGTATTTAAGCCCTGACCTATGATTATGTGTCGAAGGCGCTGACGGAGGAAGAGCCATACCCGTATCGACATTTCGGGTATCGCGAGATTGGAAGGGAAGAGTCGGGAGCTTCGACTCACTAACTCATGAGTTGCGAGTTGTGATGAGCTTCTTTGGAATTGGGCCTTGGTCATAGTGTTGTGGTCACACGAAAAGGCAGAGCTTGCACCTAGTGTTGTTTTCACAGGGGAGCTTTCGAAAGGACTTGTGGATCGATTGAATTGAGATTCTAGCAAGGAATCGAAAGAGCGATTCGGCTCAAAGAATATAAAGAACGATCCTGTGAGCGGATATCGGTGCTGAGTGTCGATAGGTCTGCGTCAGTTGGTATCAAAGCTTGAATCTGTTTGTATACTTTAGACAGGGAAAGTGAGAAAAGAAAGAATCTCAGCCATGCCACCAAGAAGAAGAGATATACAAACACCCGATCCGCTAGAGGAGAGGGAAATGCCGAGAAGAAGGGGTAGGCAGATGCCTGATCCAGCCATGGAAAGAGAGATGTGTGACCTACGCGCCAGACTTGAGGACATGGAGACAACACAGAGGCGCATAGCTGATGTTGGAGATGTCAGTGAATCTGAAAGTGAAGATGAAGCTGGACATGAAGGAGAAGAAGTTGCAGTAGAGGATGCAGCAAATGAACGCCTGATTAGGGCTGTTGCAAGGATGGGTGCTAGAGAAAAAATGGATATTCCAGTATATGAAGGAAACTTGGATGCTGAAGAACTTCTAGAATGGATTAGAGCCCTAGACACATATTTTGACTATGAAGATGTCGAGGAAGACAAAAAGTTCAAATATGTTGTCACAAGATTGAAAGGATATGCAACATTGTGGTGGGATGAGCTACAAGTTGATAGACGCTGCAAAGGCAAGCAGAAAATCAAGAGTTGGGATAAGATGATCGCAAAGATGAAGGCATAATTCATTCCCAGGGATTACCAAATTACTCTATTTCGAAGAATGCAAAATTTGAGACAAAAGCTGATGTCAGTGAAGGAGTACACTGAAGAATTCTACAGGCTGAACATCAGGGCGGGTCATCGTGAAAGTGATGATGAAAAATTTGCCAGGTACATGAATGGTTTGAGATACAACATTCATGATGAGATGAGCACGATGACCATCTAAATGGTGGAAGATTCTTATCAGATGGCTCTGAAAGATGAAGAGAAGCTAAGCTGAAAACAGGGTCAAAGTGGCCGAGGTAGAAGTCAAGGCAGAGGAAAATCAGTTGTCTAGGATAGAAATCAGAAACCCAAGGAAGAGTGGAAGAAACCTCAGACTCAAACTGAGAGAGGTGGAAGCTCACAGAGAGGGCAACATACCGAACAGAGAGGTCAGTATGCTGATGGAAACATTTTTCCTCGTACTAGAGGTAGAGGTAGAGGAAGAGGTGGAGTGGTGAAATGATTCACATGTGGAAAGGTCGAACATAAATCTTATGAATGTCTAGATAAGAAAAAAGAAGGAGGTGAGACTCACATTGCTGAAGCAAAAAGGCAGAATGTTGAGGTAGAAGATGTTGAAGGCAGAAGATCACTGATGATGTGAAAGTTTCTCTTAACGCCACAAAAAGAGGCAGAGAATCCAGTGCAAAGGAACAGTATTTTCCGGACTACTTGCAAGACCAAGGACATGGTATGCCAAGTCATCATGGACAGTGGTAGCACAGACAATCTCATTTCTATAGAGATGGTAGAAAAGATGGAGTTGGAGACTATTGAACATCTGAGACCATACAAAGTTTTGTGGATACAAAAAGGACATCAGGTAAATGTCACTAAACAATGCTTAGTTGAGTTTAAAATAGGTGGATATAGAGATGAAATACTCTGTGATGTTATTCCCATGGATGTTTGTCATATATTGTTGGGTAGACTGTGGAAATATGACAGAAATGTGATTCATGATGGGAGGAAGAACACATACACCCTATAGAAGAATGGGAGAACTCACATGTTGCTTCCAATCAAATATAAAGAGGTGAAACCTGAAGTAAGCAATGTTGTACTTCTCATGAGTGGGAAGGAACTTCTTACAGAGGTTAAGAAGAAGGAAGATCCATAATTCATCGTGGTCAGAAAACCTAAAATTGTTTTAACCAATACAAGGGTAGATGATTTACCGAAAGAGGTTTAGAAACTATTGGAAGAGTTTGCTAACATAGTAGTGGATGAACTACCTCGTTCGTTGCCACCGATCAGAAGTGTGAGTCATCATATTGATCTCATACCTAGAGCTAGTTTACCAAACAAAGCAACGTATAGATTGATGCCACAGGAGAATGAAGAGGTCAAAAGACAGGCCCATGATTTAATGGACAAGGGGTTGATTAGAGAAAGCTTGAGTCCATGTGTTGTTCTGACAGTGCTCAGTCCAAAGAAAGATGGAGGCTGGAGGATGTGTACTGACTCGAGGGAAATCAACAATATAACCATCAGGTATAGATTTCCATTGCCAAGAATGGATGATTTGATGGATTGCTTGAGTGGAGCGAATTTTTTTTCCGAAGATTGATTTGAAAAGTGGATATCATCAGATTCGTATGAGAGAAGGCGATGAATGGAAGACAACCTTTAAGACCAATGAAGGGTTGTATGAATGGCTTGTTATGCCGTTTGGCTTAATGAACGCGCCAAGTACTTTCATGAGGTTGATGAATGAAGTCCTGAAGGATTTCATCGGAAAATTTGTTATTGTGTATCTTGATGACATACTAATTTTCAGTAAAACAGAGGCAGAGCATGTGAAACATTTGGCTACAGTGATGCAGCGGCTATAGTAAGAGAAGTTGCTGATAAACATGAATAAATCCTCATTCACGAAGACAGAGCTCATTTTTTTAGGATTTTTTATTTCTATAGATAAGTTGAGGATGGATCCAGATAAGGTGGAGGTAATTAAGAATTGGCCATCACCGAAGAGTATATTTGAAGTTCGAAGTTTTCATGGATTGGCTAGTTTCTACAGGAAGTTCATCAGGAATTTCAATGGAATTAGTGCACCGATGATGGACACAGTGACGAAGAGACACAAGTCTTTTCACTGGATAGAAGAGGCTGCAAAAAGTTTTAATTTGCTGAAAAGGAAAATTACAGAACAACCAATTTTGGTGTTGCCCGATTTCAAGAAGACATTTCAGGTAAAATGTGATGCAAGTGGATTTGCAATAGGGGCAGTCTTGAGCCAAGAAGACAGGCCGATAGCATACTTCAGCGAGAAGCTGAATGAAGACAAAATGAAGTACTCCACATATGATAAAGAGTTCTATGCTATTATTCAAGCATTGAAGAAATGGAGACACTATTTGATCCCCAAGGAGTTTGTTTTATACAGTGACAATCATGCTTTGCAATTTGTGACTCAACAGGAGAAGTTGAATCAAAGACATGTAAAATGGGTTGAATACATGTAGAACTTTACTTTTGTAACTAAGCATATTTCTGGAACTGCTAACAAAGTTACTGATGCTTTGAGCATGAAATGTTTGATGTTGCAGGAGTTCAGAGTCAAAACACTAGGTTTTGATGATCTCAGGGACATGTACAGAGATGATCCATAATTTAAGGAGGCGTATGAAGCAGCAGAGAATCCAATTCTCAGGGACAGAAGCCAATGGGCCGAATACATGATCCAGGATGGATTGTTATTTAGGGGCAATCAATTATGTATTCCAAAGGGCTCCATGTGGGAGAATCTGTTGAAGGAGAAACATAGTGGAGGATTGGTTGGGCATTTCGGTCATGACAAGATGTTCTAAAAGTTAAATGAGTCATATTTTTGGCCAGGAATGAGAGCAGACGTCAAACGATTCCTGGACAGATGTAGAATTTGTCAGCATTGAAAAGGGAAGAGGTAGAATGTAGGATTTTATCAACCATTACCCATACCAGAGAGGTCATGGGATGCAGTAAGCATGGACTTCATATTGGTGTTGCCAAGAACACAAAGAGGGTTTGATTCAATATTTGTGGTAGTGGATAGATTTTCTAAAATGGCACACTTTATACCATGTTAGAAAACCAGTGACGCAACTCACATTGCGAATCTGTTTTTCAAATAAGTTATTCGACTTCATGGCTTACCAAGGAGCATAGTTTCGGATCGAGACACCAAGTTCATGGGACACTTATGGAGAACCTTATGGAAAAAGCTGGGAACAAACTTGTTGTTCAATTCAACTTATCATCCTCAAACGGATGGACAGACAGAAGTTGTGAACAAAAGTTTGGGAGACTTGCTGAGGAGCTTGGTGAAAGAACACCACAGTCAGTGGGAAAATATTCTGCCACAGGTGGAATTTGCATATAACGACTCACTAAATAGAAGCACAGGGCAGAGTCCATTCCAAATTGTTTATGGGATGCATCCAAGAGGAGTTTCAGAATTGAAATATTTAGAACCAACTGTAACTAGGAGTGCTAGTGCAAAGGATTTCGCAGAAGTGATGAAGGAACTTCATAGCTAAGTGTTGGAGCGATTGAAAAACTCGAGCCAAGAGTATAAGCGCAGAGCAGATCAACACATGAGACAACTTCAATTTGAGGCTGGTGATTTGATTTTGGCACATTTGAGAAAGGAAATATTCCCGAAGGGAACATATAACAAACTGAAGATGAAGAAGATCAGACCATGTAAGGTCTTGAAGAAATTTGGGGCAAATGCTTATGATATTGAATTACCCGATGGGATCGGAATTTCTTCGATATTCAACATCTCAGATTTGTACCCTTACAAAGATGAGGAAGTAGAAGTAGGTAATGAAAAACTAGAGGTTCAGTGGACTAAACAGATGCTAGTTGCAGAGAAGCCACAGATGGAAAGCACACTAGACAAAAGAGTTAGCAAAAGGACCAGGCGAAAGGAATATTTTGAATACTTGGTCAAGTGGAAGGGACATCCAGTTGAAGATGCCAGCTGGGAGAATGAATCCAAAATCCAAAAGCATGGATAGACTGCGCGAGAGCTCATGGACATGATCCCATGAAAATTTTCAAGCGAGGGAGTTTGATGCAGGAGCATCACCAGCATCAAGCGAGCATGGGACAATGCCAACGCATTTTGGCACATGATGAATTGTTTGAAATGTTTTGAAGTTTGATATGCCAAACATAAATGAAACAATTAAGAAAGGGCATACTTGTAGATTGTAATCAGACCTTGAGTGTCTCGCTCTCGTCTGAAGGATTAAGAGACATTTATGCTTGTAAATGTAAGTAGGTAGCTTTAAATTCCTAGATTAGACAGTTTTAGGAGTCGAAGGGAAAACAGATATAGACACCCTCACTTGTATCATTGTAACATTAGAAACATAATCAATCAAGAGAGCATAGAGAAGAAGAAGCAGAAAACTGTGTAGAAGAACCCATGTACAAAAGTTCTGAGATTAATATATGAAGCTTGATTTAGACTCATGGTGTTTAAATACTTTCTGTGTATGCATTATTGAATGTTATGCTCATGATTGTTTTACTCTTTCTATTATACATTTGCTTTGATGTGTGAATGTATGATTTCATGTTGAATGTCTGAAATCTAAAGAGAGGGAGAGTAAAGAATGAGTTTCAATTGTTTCTCTGTCCGAGCAAGAGTTTTCCTACAAGGAGTGCAGCGAAATCATCCGCAAGGAGTACGTTGACTGATTCAGAGTTTCAATCTCTAAAAGCTCAGGAGGGATAACATTGTTCTCATTCTTGCAGAAGTGAAAATTAAGCATAGGAGCCGTGCAAGGAGTGCACAAGCCAGTGAAGTCTTAGAGTTACAACCTGAGCGAAATTGTTGAAAGACTGTTGTCACAGAGAGTGCACAGAGTCGAACAATTCAATACTTGGAAGTATTTAAGAGTTGCCACAAGGAGTGCGTGCAGGAGTCTTCTTGAAGACTCGAGTTGTGGAGAAAGCTCAGAAGGGATAGAGTCTTCAAAGTTGTTGAAGAGAAGCTCAAGAGGGCTAGTGCCTTGAAGTGTTGTAAGAAGGCGTAGCGACGTTGTTTTGCAGGTGGATAAGTTTTGTGAAATAACACTTTGTTCATTTCGCAGGAATCGTCAAGGAGGAATTAGACGGTCAGAATTCTCTGTAGAGAATTCGCGAAGTTCCAAGAACCGTCGGATCTTGCAGAGGAGAAAGAAGCATTACGGTGAGTTTTTTTTTAAGTGCAAGCTCAGGAGGAATCAGGCCGTAGGATCTGAGCCAATAAGGGTCGTTGGATCACTCGCGTGATCTCATTTTGTGGATTCACGAGTTGAAGGGTCAAAACCATTGCATCAAGATTCGTGAGGTCGCGAAAGGCGAAGTCCTGAAATAGCGAGAGAATCTGTTAAGAACCAAATAGATCTACAAATATAATCACCACAAATATTGAATACACAATAGATCCACAAGCAAGATAGAATAAACCACACTTTATTATTACCAAACCCTTGAGGTAGGGCAACGCCATACAATGAATCCTATTATGGAAGGGATCCGCTCCTGTTCACTTGCCTCTTCGAGGGGGCATCCTCCTATTGAGCTACCGCTCCAAATACAATATTTCTCTTCATCTCTCATTACATTGCTTGAACCCCTTTATATAGTTCTACCATCACCTAAGAACATTCTAGAGGATGAATCTTCTAGAAGTAGAACCTTCTAAGAAGTCCTCTTACATTTGTTATATCTAATTACCCATTTATTATATATAACTACCATAGTGGGCCTTATTTAATAATATAGTGGACCTAGTCCACCTTACATTGAATGACCTCAACTATTATCACTATGGGCCCTCTAGGCCCCCCCACTACCTCTCTAGCTACCTTACATTCCATCCCCCTTATGAAAGCGTTGTCCTCAACGCTTGATGTACAACCATATACTAGGGTCCCATGGATAATTGTGGACCATAATGCTGAAGAAGACTGAAGAACCAAGGTCCCATGTAGAAAGGAAATCCACCATGCTGGAGTAGTCCAACCACCATTGTAAGCCAGGGTCCCATGTCCAAGTGCTCATGTGAACTCCCCGTGGAAGATTTTGGAACCCAATAACCAACTCTAAATGATGCTCCAAAGACTGACACCTATCATTGTGGATCCAAATAAGAAGATCCATACACATAGTGGAAAATAGTCGTAGCAGAATCTGGAAGGAATAATACCACTATAGAATATGCACATTGAACGCTGGTAACTAGCTCTTGATGTGGGAAATTGATCTCTACAGAAGGTGGAGTAGAGTCATCAAATAAAATATGGAAGTGGTTGTCATCCCAGAAATGAAAACTATCCATATACCAATCATAACAATCATCCTCAAAATCATACCAAGCATATATTTCTTGATTATATTCATTCCTGATGATGTATGCCATAAGAAATCTCTCCTGCATGCTATCCAATGAACTACAAAGACTATTATTGAGGCCATCTGTAAGGTCATGAAATTTGTCATGCAATGTGTCATACAATTGAGATTTGAATGCTTCAAGAGTTTCTTTGAGTTTTTGAGAAGAAATAGCCATCTGAGCACCCTATGAACCCTTCGGTCCCGCAACCGTTACAACAAAAAATCACGTTTTTTTTTTGAAAAAACCCTAAAAAACTGTTGAATTTAAAATGCTCATAACTTCACTTCCCGGACTCCGTTTTGGCTGATTTTTTTTTTTTAATTGGGTGAAATTGTGAGAGGAACTCAGATATGTAATTTTTTTGAGAGAATTTAGCCTCCATATTCTATATAAATAAAAACAAATCGCGCCACCGTCCACGGAAAAAACCCTGAAAATTTGCAGATTTTAAAACTTCAATATCTTGACCTTCCGGACTCTGTTTCGGACGATTTTGTTTTTCAACTTGGGTGTTTTTCTGAGAGGAACATATACAACCTATTTCTGAAAATTTTTCACATAAATATAACGAAAAGTCTGGAATGTGGCGGCCCTCTTTTTTCTTCTCCGAAAAAAAATCTGCAAAAATAAAAAATATTTGCCCACAATGTCTACCAAGGAAAGTGCTCTGATACCACTTGTTAAGAACCAAATACTGAATAAAAAAGCACCACACCAGATATAGAAGAACAATATAGAAAAACACAACTTTATTATATCAAACCCTTGAGGTAGGGCAACACCATATAATGGATTCTATTATGGAAGAGATCCTCTCCTGTTCACCCTCTCCTGTTCACTTGCCTCTTCGAGGGGGCATCCCCCTATTGAGCTACTGCTCCAAATACAATACTTCTCTTCATGTCTCATTACATTACTTGAACCCCTTTATATAGTGCTACCATAACCTAAGAACATTCTAGAGGAGGAATTTTCTAGAAGTAGAACCTTCTAAGAAGTCCTCTTACATTTATTATATCTAATTACCCATTTATTATATCTAACTACTATAGTGGGCCTTATTTAATAATATAGTGGATCTAGTCCACCTTACATTGATTGACCTCCACTATTATCACTATGGGCCCTCTAGCCCCCCCACTACCTCTCTAGCTACCTTACAGACTCTGAGCCGTTTGTTGGAAGGAGGACACATGTCGCGAGATCCTCTCTATCAGGGATTCAGACATCGAGGTTTAGAGAAGGAAGTCCTTCGACTTCGCGAGTGGAGAAGTCGCGAAAATATCAGGACCATCCATTTGAAGAGTACATGTGGCAGAGATCTAGGGATCTCACGAACTCGTAGTTTCGCAAGGTGAGAGCCTAGGAGTTGGGTGCTCCAAGTCACAAAGTCGCGAAATTGTGAGGAGTGAGGATAGTTGTTGGATCCAGGTCACGGGAGGACCATCGGACCAGGAACCCCATCACCTATCATGAATTCGGGGGTTTGGAGGTTGAGAGGAGTCACTTTCGACATCAGAAGTCACAAAGTGCTGAGAGATGAGGCACGAGTGTGAACATGTGGCAGAACCATAAGGTGGGGCCTGCATGATAGATAGGCAGACACGTGTCGCCTAGAGAAAGGAGTCAACACTCCGTTGATTTCTCGCATCTCGGGGATTCATGAGATAAGAGTGTGAAGGCTTGATGCTTCAACCTACGAGGTTGTGAATATCGAAAAGCGTCAAGGAAGGAGTCAACCCAGTGTTGACTTATCGCATCTTGGGAGATCGCAACAGGAGGGCACGAGATTTCAACCCACAAACTCACGAAGGTGCGAGTTGCGAGAGGTGCTGGTATTTAATCCCTAACCTACGGTTACATGTGGAAGGTGCTGACAGAGGAAGATCCATACTCATATCGACATTTCAGGTATCGCAAGATTGGAAGGTAAGAGTCGGGAGCCTCGACTCACGAAATCATGAGTTGCAAGTTGCGATGAGCGCCTTTGGAATTGGGCCTTGGTCATAGCGTTGTGGTCGCACAAAAAGGTGGAGCTCGCACCTAGTGTTGTTTGCACAGGGGAACTTCCGAAAGGAATTGTGGATCGATTGAATTGAGATTTCAGCAAGGAATCGAAAGAGCGATTCGGTTCAAAGAAGATAAAGAACGATCCTGTGAGCGGATCTTGGTGCTGCATGTCGATAGGTCTGCATCATCACTCCAGTCACAAGTGTTATATTCGGAAAGTGACATTGAGCTAAAAAAGGGTTAAAAGTGCTTTTAAGTCATTATGAGCTAAAAATAGAAGTCCACAGTGAATTAGGGTTTCAACAGTGATTTAGGGTTTTGGAAGTCAACAATGAATTAGGGTTTCAACATGATTTAGGGTTTTGGAAAGCTATAAAGGAAGGGTCAACGACCTAATTCAGGATTATGTGGATTATGACTTGTCATTGAGGAGAAGAGGCGCATCTCAGGAGAGATAGTTCAGTGTATTCCAGGAGGAAGACACTAGTTCGCTGATTTCGGTGTTGAAAGACACACCTTAGTCACCGGGAAGATCATCTAGGTCTTCCATCATTCTTCATTAATTGTGCAGTGCTCTCATATTCCGAGTATTATATTTTAGTTTCTTATTTGTATTCCAGCTAATATCCTTTTGTCTTTTGATCTAGCCGAGTGTTGTTATTTTATTTAGCCACAGTTGCTTATTTATATTCTAGCTAAGATGCTTTGTATGTTGATCTAGTCGAGTCTTGTCAGTTATTCTGCCGCATTCAGCCATTTTGTAATCCACAGAGATATCATAATAAAAAATTTGTAGTCCTTTGTTGTGTTTATTATTTATATGATCATTTATATGTTGTAAACCTTTGATCCTACACACACATTAGCAACGTTTCCTAGACTAGCCAAGTTAGGAACATTACAGTAACTATGTCCCTTGTGGACATATTTCAGTGTCTGAATTTGAGCTCAAGAATGCTCTTGAGCTTGGGTTTTCTTCTCCAAGATGCTAGAAGGCCTGATGCCCAAAGCAGTCTCCTTCACCCTTTCTCCTAAGTCTTCCCTCTGCTCTCACTTTAACTCAATTTACTGACTGAAGTTAATGTGGCCCTCACTTCCATGTGCATTTCCTGTCCATTTCTGTGTTGCATATCTTTCATGTTGTTGATTTTTGGCCATCGACCATCCACATTTAAACCAACATCCACCCCAAACATTGATGGGTATCTGGCTTACCTCTGTTGCAATCCAGAGGTGAATTCCAGTGCTAACACTATGCATTTGGGCATGAAATTTTGTATTCTATATTTCATTAGAATACAAAATCCATGGTTATGGGGGATGATATTATAGGCCGCTTAAATCAAAATTAGTAAAATCTAAGATAGTCCAACACCCAAAACAAGGAAAAACCATTACCGACCACTTGTGTTCCAATTTAAATATTAACAATGAAAAATTAAAATGTAGATTCTAATAAAAAAGCCCATGTAAATTGTATGTTAAATGATCATGTAAATTATATGTCAAATTTAGTATATACTTATTAGAATTATGGAACCAAAATATATTATAAATAAAAAAAACAAATATATTCCCTTTTATGAGAATCAAGGTTAAAAATATGAATGTTATAACATGTCCGATTGTTAGGGCGGTCAGATGAAACTACCCAAATTTTACAAACACATACCTTCATACATATTATTTACTATCACCTTTCAATCATATAATTTTCAAAAATATTTTACGTAGTTTCTTACAATTTGAAAGTCCATTTAACTATTGTATTGAATCAAATGACTACAAAGGAACGATGTCAACAAAAATTAAAAAATGAAAATTCAAGTGATGAATTAGTGCAATCTTTTATTGATGTCATTATCAAGTTAAGAAAATCTAAACACCCTCCACATGTAAGGGTAAAAATCTCCATCTTAACTCTATATTTATTTTGTCTTAGATGGATGCTCAATAAATGGAATAGAAACTAATGTTTGTTATTATTTTGGAAACGTTATGAAATATGTTATATTAAACATGGATTTAGGTGGGTATAGGCTAATTTAATAGATCTCCATGATTAGTTATCGAGGTTAGCTGATTTTCAAAACTCTTGGTAGGAGAAGAGTTTGACACAGAGTCGCTTTTATGTTATCGTGAAAATGGTATCCAACATAACAGTATCCTCATTCTCCTCCTTTGATATATCAGATACATAGTGAAGATATCTTGATCGTTCATTGGAGTGAGATGGTAGGAGTGAGGAGTATCGAAGAATATTCCTTTCCTGGTCTTGATTTGTGTGCTGAAAGATTAGGAGTGTGGATGGTCGTCCAATACATGTGGAAGGAGTCCATGTGGAGGACATGTCAATGCCAAGTACGTGTCATGTCAGCAACACATCGGATACACGTGTCAAACTTCACATAGTGCCATGAAAGCAGACAAAATGTAAAGTATCAAATAATATTCCCTTTCGATACCTTCAGAGCTTGTCATTTGATGATCATAAGGTTGGGGAAGTTTCACCACTTTGAAAGGAGGGTATCGAAGAGCATTCCATCACGCTTTGATTTATGATAGATCTGACCATTCATCATGATCAACGGTTGTAATCTATTTGGAGTAATTTAGATCGATTCTATTATGCATGGCAACATCCTATTAGTTTTTGAAATGAGTCCATCAGAGTTCTTGAGTGTGAGGATGCATTGGGACTCCAATGAAGGAGCTTCGAGGAGCAATCTAGACAGTTCTTTGGTGTGCGATCGAGATAAGATGACAACCATAGATCTATGTGGGTCCCACCTAACTAGATTATGAAAGGACAAAGGGACAAAATATAACTATTGAACATGTTGATGGCGACGGATGGTGGAGATGAAGTCTCTGATCAAATCAATGAAAACCGTTGATCAAGGATCCAAAGGTCGAGGTAGTGTTGAGTGTTTTTGACTACTGGTGATCCTGATAAATGTGATCATAGATCGACGACTAAGATTAAATGTGTCCCAAGGAACAAATATGATGATTGTGATCTATCAAGGAGCGATTAGATGGGTATTGTGCATTCTAGTGGACATAATGAGATCAACGGATGAAATCAATCTCAGATCCAAATTGAAAAACTGCTAAGCATCAGAGATGAATTATGTAAGACTGTATTGATTCAATGGGTAGTGAGAAGATCAACTGTTGATATTTGAATTGGAGGAATATCCAACGACCACTGAGCATTTGAGAACTATTAGCAAGCCCATGCGTGAAACAAGGAAGGAGTTTAGGACTAGTTGGAAGGATTATTTCCCTTTTAATCCCAATTTTAATAGGAATCTGGAGCCGAATTGTTGAATACGCTTTGGTTGAGAACAAATCCTTGGTGTGTGAGCTCGAATATATAATGATTCTTGAATTATGTTGAAAGGGACTATGTGATGAATGAAGTGTGAAGAAGTGAGGCTTTGACGTTCGCATGAGAGTGTGGAAGCGATGAAGATGATTTGAGGTTTGATGACATAGAGGATGAAGCATGCTAGAGAGGTATTAAAAAGTAGGCTACTATTTACAAATCTTTTTAGGGAGTCAGGGTGGACCAAGGAAGGGGATTGGTGTCTCCTACAGGTTGGTGCATGTGAGAAATAATTATGTGGGTTGGTTCCCATTGGCTGATTTGGTGCTCAACAAGGGCATTAATGTCCCCTACAGGTTGGTGTCTATAAATATTATTGTAGATTGGTGATTTTTGTAATTTGGTGCTTACAATTTTTTTTAAAAGAAAGTTTTTGTGGTTTTCTCCCATTTGGGTTTCCATGTTAAATCTCTATGTATTGTGAATTGCATGATTAACTGTTGGTAAATTACATATTTTGAATAAAAAAACCGTGGTAAAAGAAATTAATAATTATTGTGTAATATTGATTCACCTACCTCTTAGTATTCCAATAATTGGTATCATAGCAGGTTCCTTCAAGAACAACCTAACTGTTGGAAGGTGAATCCCCACAATGGAGAAACATGAAGGGTTCTCCACAAACAAAGCCCCAATATTTAATGGATCATAATATGTCTTTTGTAAAGTAAGAATGCAAGAATTTTTTGTGTCTCTCAAACATTATGTGTGGGATTCAATAGTAAATGGTTACAAAGCTCCAAACACTCCTCCAACTGATACGACTAAAATTAGGCCCAATAACAATAATTCCAGGGCCAAGAATGCCATTCTTTGTGGATTGAAAAAATAAATATATACCAAAGTCATGTACTGTGCCTCAACTAAAGAGAAGTGCGACAAACTACACACGATTTATGAAGGAGATGAGAAGGTTAAGAGAGAAAAGTTACAAGTCTATAAGGACAATTTGAGAGTCTCAAAATGAATGAAGAAGAGAACATTGCATCATATATTATTTGTGTGGATGAGGTTGTCAACTCCATCAAAGGATTATGCAAAGATTTTGAAGAAGCTATTGTTGTACAGAAAGTGCTCAGGTCGCTTCCCTCAATATTTAATCCCAAAATATTAGTTATTGAAGAAATGAATGATCTGGAAAAACTAACAGTGGATGAGCTGCATGGAACACTAACTGCATATGAAATGAGAATAGAAAAATATAACCCACCAAGAACATCAAGGAAGGAATCATCCTTTAAAGCATCAAAGAGGACAAAGTGCAAGATAAGTAATTGCTCAGAGAGTGAACTAGATGACGAAGAAGCAAATTTTGTCAGGAAGCTCAAAAACATATACAAAGGTAAGCTCCCTTTCAAATGTTTTAATTGTGGAAAAATATGACACTTTGCTCATAAATGTCGTTATGCAAATACCAATGTGAAAGAAGAATTTAATTTCAAGAAAACCAACAAAAGGAAGATTGAAAAGAAGAAAAATTGTTACAGACAAAGGAAGAATCTATATACCAATGAAGACAACAACTCATCAGATGATAGTGACAATGAAGAAGACGTGATTCTCTTTATGTTCTAAAAAATGAAGAAGAATTGAAAAACTTGAATAATAATTGCAAGTGAAATGTTTATGTGTTTAAAGCAACAGGATCAATTTGCAACACATAATAAAGGATTACTTATGTAGAAATACATATAGACAGTAGCATAAATCATTGAACATCAGACATAAACACAACAACTTGATAAAGGAGTTCACCCCACTTCGGGCTACATCTCCTGGTCCAGCTTCCAATGGATCTTTTATATTAAATTGCTCAAAGTGCTTAAAAACATGCCTTACAATGCTCAAATTGACAAACTGACTGCTCCAATGGCTCCGCAACGTCCCAAAATCCCTGTCTGGGCTCTTTTGGCACCTGAAACGGTTGAAAAATGAAGAAGATAGCCTTCTTGAAGTCTTCCCCTTCAACTCTGTTGTCTCTGGTTCTACAATTCACACCCTTGTGCTTCAAACCTAGCACACACGCTCTTTAAAGCGTAAAGAACCCAGTCTCGTGCATAACCGCGCACCGGTACAAACCGTAGGACGATTAGGGTGCCTCTAGCCCCTAACCGCCTCGGTACTGGGCACATGAGCACACGCGACCACGGGCTTGGTTACAAAGTGGTTATTCCGTTTGAAAACCGTGCAAACGATAGAACTCCTGCACAATTACATAACTGTGCACATTACATAACACAATGGTATAACCCGTGTAAATATTACATAACACAATGTTTAAACCCTCGCGCGATTTTAATACAATGGTCATATAACTATGTTATATATGTTATATAACATTGCAATGTATTGCAATGCACGCGCGCCACAATATATATATATGGTCATATAACATTTCAATGGAACCATGGGTCGGGGCTTAAGCCCCGACCCGCCCCCCTTTCCTCTATAACATAACATCAATGTTAAATAAAATCTTGAAGGCATAGTTAACAAGGATCAAAGGCAGGACTGTTGGTTATCGGAGTGTTATGAAAACTTTGGTGTTGGGGAGGTCCGGGGGTCGAACCCCGCGGCCTCCATATCATTTTATATAACCATAAACATATGAACCAACCATATAGTGACACGTGTCAGCACAACATTCACCGAAAAACAACCAACTGATATGCACCAAGTCATCAAACTGCCACATCATCATGATGGTACGACCCTCCACGTGGCCGTACGAACTGTATGGACAGGTACAGTCAGCATCCCAAATTTTTGCCTGTTTAGCTTGGCAGACAGATCGCAATATCTCCTCCATACGAACTTCGTTTGCAAAAGTAAATATACTGCCGGAATCAGGAAGATGAGACGGATGCAATGGCACCATTTTCGTCTCATTCCGAGCACTTTGAAAATTGAGCAAAATTTGATCCCCTGATCACACCTCCCCATTGGGAAGCTTTTGGACCTCCAAAAGACTATCTCAGTCTATGTGAAGATGAGGGTATAGTTCCCTCACCCTTCCAACCTCAATCCACTTGGCCTTGCTTGGATTCATCCCCTTAAGACCAACTCGCAAATACTCCACATTTCCTTGCTTCGAAGTTCGCATCCTCCTGTCAAGTATGGTGTCTTCCTGCAGTTCTGTTAGATACTCTGGCGAAAAATCATCTATGGAAGGAATCTGAACATGCTCTCCTTTATCATCAATCAATGGAGGCTCATACAACTTCAAATTCTCAACATTAACAACTGCACACATCTGCATATATGGAGGCAAATCTAAATGAAAAGCATTGTTACCAATCTTGCCAACAATTTTGAAGGGACCATATCGAATTGGTTTCAACTTTTTACCTTCTCCTTTAAGCCTCTCCTTGCTGATGTAAAGCCACACTTCA
>ML777174.1:1162286-1178180 GCA_009831015.1 Picea engelmannii | reverse complement strand
TAGAAATACATATAGACAGCAGCATAAATCATTGAACATCAGACATAAACACAACAACTTGATAAAGGAGTTCACCCCACTCCGGGCTACATCTCCTGGTCCAGCTTCCAATGGATCTTTTATATTAAATTGCTCAAAGTGCTTAAAAACATGCCTTACAATTCTCAAATTGACAAACCGACTGCTCCAATGGCTCCGCAACGTCCCAAAACCCCTGTCTGGGCTCTTTCAGCACCTGAAACGGTCGAAAAATGAAGAAGATAGCCTTCTTGAAGTCTTCCCCTTCAACTCTGTTGTCTCTGGTTCTACAATTCACACCCTTGCGCTTCAAACCTAGCACACACGCTCTTTAAAGCGTAAAGAACCCAGTCCCGTGCATAATCGCACACCGGTACAAACCGTAGGACGGTTAGGGCGCCTCTAGCCCCTAACCACCTTGGTACTAGGCACATGAGCACACGCGACCGCGGGCTTGGTTACAAAGTGGTTATTCCGTTTGAAAACCATGCAAACGGTAGAACTCCCGCGCAATTACATAACCGTGCGCATTACATAACACAATGGTATAACCCGTGTAAATATTACATAACACAATGTTTAAACCCCCGCGCGATTTTAATACAATGGTCATATAACTATGTTATATATGTTATATAACATTGCAATGTATTGCAATGCGCGCGCACCACAATATATATATATATATATACGGTCATATAACATTTCAACAGAACCATAGGTCGGGGCTTAAGCCCCGGCCCGCCCCCCTTTCCTCTATAACATAACATCAATGTTAAATAAAATCTTGAAGGCATAGTTAACAAGGATCAAAGGCGGGACTGTTGGTTATCGGAGTGTTATGAAAACTTTGGTGTTGGGGAGGTCCGGGGGTCGAACCCCACGGCCTCCATATCATTTTATATAACCATAAACATATGAACCAACCATATAGTGACACGTGTCAGCACAGCATTCGCCAACAAACAACCAACTGATATGCACCATGTCATCAAAATTCCATGTCATCATGATGGTACGGCCCTCCACGCGGTCGTACGGACTGTACGAACAGGTACAGTCAGCATCCCAAATTTTTACATGTTTAGCTTGGCGGACAGATCGCAATATCTCCTCCATACAGACTCTGTTTGCGAAAGTAAATATATCGCTGGAATCAAGAAGACGAGACGGACACAATGACATTGTTTTCGTCTCATTTCGAGCACTTTGAAAATTGAGCAAAATTTGATCCCCTACTCACTTTATGGGTCTAGAAACACAAACATATGAAGATACAGACTCAATAGAAGAAAACAACTATGTTAAAGATGAAAAAGTAAATCTTGAATCATAACTCATTAGTTCCCTAGAAGAAAATTACAGACTTAAGGACAAGAATAGAAAGAAAAAGCGGGAACTACATAAATATAAAGAGAAGGAGTATGATGATAAGGAAATAGAGAAGACAATAATTACATTGAAGGTTCAAGTATAAGAAGCAAAGAATATTGGAGAATTTCTTAAGGCTCAGCTGAAAGAAAAATAAGATATTTACTGCACTCTTGAATCTAAAATAGTCCACCTGAGAAAGAAGTTGGAGAACTCAACAAGAATATCTATAGTTGTAGATGGAATCTTAATAATCAAAGAGCACCATATGACAAAATGGGTCTTGGATACAATAACATGAAGGAAGTTTCAATGAAGAAGCATCAACATATTCAGAACAACCAAGAGAAGAAAGAACCAAGAGCTATGTTGATGCTCTAAAAAATCCAATCAAAGTTGAAGACCACAGAAGGGAAGAACAATACGAACCACAAGAGACCAATTTTACTCACAAAGACCGAATATGGAAAACTATCCCATAAAGATGGAATCACTCAACCGGGTATCACAACTCCTTCTATGGCTATTGTTATTCTTGTAATGGATTTGGTCATAAAGCAATAGACTATAGAACAAGTATAAGAAGAAATTACATGAAGAATAACTACCAGGATACCCAGGGATTCTCAAGGAGAAATTACAATTCATTTTCTCTCTTGATGGATT
Source organism: Picea engelmannii (assembly GCA_009831015.1). Taxonomy (NCBI): domain Eukaryota; kingdom Viridiplantae; phylum Streptophyta; class Pinopsida; order Pinales; family Pinaceae; genus Picea; species Picea engelmannii. The sequence goes on along the minus strand of ML777174.1, from coordinate 1,176,125 downwards.
ACAACCTCATATGTTATAACTGTAATAATTTTGGACATGTAGCAAAGTACTGCATAAGCAATATCAAGCAAGTCTCACCTATAATGAAAAGAAGTTGGGTACAAAAGAAAGAAAATTTCTTGTTTGTTAAAGTAGTTCTTCGTGCTCCGAAAAATAAGGATAAGTGGGTTATCGACAATGGATGCTCTAGTGATATGACAGGAGATAGAACAAATTTCATCACCTTGAAGAAAAATGAGGGCAATGTTACCTTTGGAGACAATGGTAGATCGAAGATAGTTGGAAAAGGCACCCTCAACCTTGACAACAGAAAGGCTAAAATATTTTTTTTTTGTGTGTTGAAGATATAAAACATAATCTTCTTAGTGTAATTCAAGTGTGTGATCAAGGACACAGTCTCATATTTAACTCTCGAGAATGTAGGATCAGAAAATCAAACTCAATCAAGGAATTAGAAACCCAAATAACATATATGTTATTAATGAAATCAATGGAGAAAAGTTTTTTATAGGAAAAACAAATGTAAGTTGGTTGTGGCACAAAAGAATGGGTCATATGAACTTTCACAATCTGGTAAAAATCAGTACCAAACAAGCAATAAGAGACATGCCAAAAATCATAAAACCCTAAAGTAGTATTTGTAAGCAGTGTCATAATGGAAAACAATCAAGGATGAACTTCAAAACAAAGGAATATGCAACTTCCAAGCCTTTGGAACTTGTACATAAAGATCTTTGTGGACCAACAAGGACTAAAAGATTGCAAGCAGAAAGTTACTTCATGTTATTCATTGATGATTATACAAGAATTACTTGGGTTACTTTCCTAAAAAATAAATCTGGAGCATTTGACAAATTCAAGGCATTCAAATCTCTAGTTGAGAACAAAACATAGATGAAAATCAAGTGTTTAAGGTCAGACAATGGGGGTGAATTCACATCCAATTATTTTGTTGAATTATGTGAAGCACATGGAATAAAAAGGCAATATGCAGCAACAAGAACTCCTCAACAAAATGGGGGTGTTGAAAGGAAAAACAAACATGTACAAGGAATTTCTAGAACAATGATAAATGAGGCCAGCCAATCATATAGTTTTTGGAGAGAAGCAAATTATACATCTGACTATATCCTAAATAGAGGATAGATCAAAATCAACAGTGACAAGACACCCTATGAATTATGGAAAGGGCGACCAACATCTGTCAACATCAAACGAGACAATGAGTACATAGGCAAATTTGACTCTAGATCAGATGAAGGAATCTTTCTTGGATACTCATTAAAAAGCAAAGCCTATAGGTGTTACAATAAAAAGGTTGCAGAAGATTGTTGAAAGCATTAATGTCAGAATAGATGAAGAAATCAAGTACACTAAAGAAGAAGAATATGAACAAGAAAATGAAGAAGAACATGAGGAAGAAGAACAAGCAAATGAAGAAGAAAAAGAGGAAGAAAAACAAAAAAAAGAAGAAGATAGGACAAAAGAAGCAGAACACCAAGATACACAAACACCATCAATGTTTGTACAAAATAATCACCCAGAAAATTTAATTCTTGGTGACAAAAATGCTATAACTCAAACAAGGAGGAAATTGGGAAACAACTATGAGCAGATGAATCTCTCGCTGTTGTCTCAAGTAAAACCTAAATTATTTATAGAAGCTCAAAATGATCATCAATGGGTGAATTCTATGGAAGAAGAGTTAAATCAGATTGAGAAAAATGAGACATGTGATCTTGTACCAAGACCCAAGGATAAAAATGTAATCATAACTAAATGGGTATTCAATAATAAGTTGATTGAAGATGGAAAAGTAGTAAGAAGCAAAGCAAGATTGGTTTGTAAAGGGTATGCTCAAGTAGAAGGCATTGATTTTGAAGAAACATTTGCACCTATTGAAAGGTTAGAATCCGTTGAGATGTTTTTGGCATTTGTAGGCTTTAAGAATTTCAGAGCATATCAAATGGATGCCAAGTCAACATTCCTGAATGGATATTTAGAGGAAGAAGTGTACATAGAACAACCTGAAGGGTTCCTATTATCAGAAAATCAAGACTATGTTTGTAGATTGAAGAAATAACTATATGGCTTAAAGCAAGCTCCCAGAGCATGGTACTCAAGACTTGAGAAGTACTTGCAACATAAAGCCTTAAAAAATGCAACAACATACAACAATCACAACATAAAAATATATAATGCATAAATATTATCATTGTAGTATAAATAGATGATATTATCTTTGGAAGTAATGATGACAAGATAAGCCAAAAGTTTGCACAAGAAATGCAAAAGGAATTTGAGATTTCCATGCTTGGAGAACTGTCATTCTTTTTGAGATTGCATATTACTCAACCCAAAGGCATATTCATTGCTTAGATGAAATACATCAAAGAGATATTGAAGAAGTTTGATATGGAAGACTGTAAACCTGTCAGCACACCCATGGTCACTGGATGTAACCTCAACAAGGAGGATGAATCTAAGGAAACTGATCAATCTCTATACACGTCAATGATAGGAAACCTCCTTTATGTGACAACTTCAAGGACAGACATAATTCATGCAGTAGGGTTAGTCAGAAGATTTCAAGTTTCACCCAAGGAAACAAATGTATAGGCTGTTAAATGAATATTTATATATTTAAAGGGCACTTTGGACTTTGGGCTATGGTATACAAAAGGAGATGACTTTACTGTAACAACATATACTGATGCAGATTGGGTAGGCATTGTTGATGATAGAAAGAGAACAAGTGGAGGAGCATTCTTTTTGGGAAATTATTTAGTATCCTGACTTAACAAGAAACAATATTCAATTTCATTGTTCACAACAGAAGTAGAGTACATTGTAGCAACATCTTGTTGTACACAAATTCTCTAGATGAACCAAACACTGCAAGACATTTAGATAGAATACAAGAAGCCAATTTTGATACTATGTGACAACACCAATGCTATAATCATTTCAAAGAATCTAGTGATGCAATCAAAGACAAAACATATCCCAATCAAATATCATTTTCTGAGGGAACATGTAAATGATAAGATTGTCAAGTTGGAGTATGTTCCGACTAAGGAACACATAGCATACATATTTACAAAACCCAGGCTACTTAGAGATACATTTGAGTATCTCAGACATAAGATGGGAGTCATTCCCATTTCTCAGTGAAAAATTCAACTATAAGTTGTTGGGAGCTCAATATTACCAAAATATCAGGGGGATAGTGCATATGGTTGCATGATGCAGAGCAAAATGAAGAGTACCATTTTAGGGGGAGCTGCAGAAGACGAGGAAATTGTTGGTTATAGAACATAAAACAAAGAATATAGTAAAAGAAAATTCTCTTTGCCAATGATATCAAAGGGGGAGAGAAACAAGACAGGGGGAGACTTGCAACAAGAGAAGACTTGCACAAACTTGTTTAAGAATTTGTGTTGCCATCAATGAAAAATGGAGACATTGTTGGAAAATGTGTTTCCATTGATGTCAAATGAATAAATCCTTGGATGTCATTGATGTCACAAGTAGGGGGAGACTGACCATTATCAATGATGAAGGCAAGAATACTGTGATGCCATGTCCAAGGATTGAACCTGAACCATACACGACTTTGAGGAAGACAGAGGAAGCTTCGTGCTACAAATAAAACCAAACAAAGCAAGTTTAGAAGGTTCTTGTGTATCTATATATCTGCTAGGGTGATCGATCACCAGGTTGTAGAGGTTCAAAGGAAGCTACATTGACTCATTTCTAGCAAAAGTTATGTGAGTAGAGAAAGTGTGAGTCATTGATCATTCAAAAATATCAACGATCCATATGTGAAGAAAATTAAGCAAAGGCAAAAACAATATCCCATGGAAATGAAAGATCCATGGAACCATGCGAAACGAGCTAACTTTTAGTGTTAAAATTTTTGTTTGTATGTCAATAATGGATGACAAAGATTAAACCTTAGATACAAATCTAAACATATCCACGGCCAGAAGCAGTCCTGAATTTGAAATCTGATGAGATGGTGAAAAGATTTCAGAGTCAAGTTTTTAGAGTATTTAGCTCAAGCCATCTTGAGACACTTCGATGGAAGAGTCTCCAAATCAACAAGGAAAATTGATCTATTAGAGAAGTAGCGAATAAATATGAATTGTTGATTGGATGGGAAAAACTTTGAATGATGGTGAGCCAACCTATATGCCAAGTCATGTCTATGTTAGTGCCATGACACCCAACACTTGTAGATGGGTCCACATGGAGGACACGACATGCTGACTTAAGAATCCATGTGTAACACACTGTACAAAACTATGTGTCAAAGTGCCAAGTCAGCATGGTGTACAAACAAGAGCCAAAATTTATGATGACGCGAGCATGATGTCAACTGCCAATTCAATGCCACGTGTAGTATAATGACTAGTCCATGTGTCATCAAGTACAAATTCATAGATATCTTGAAAGCTTTGGTCAAAGAATATCCTGACCATTGATCTATCGAAGCCATAGTGAAGATTTCTTGACTGTCCATCTGAGTGAGATGATTAGAGTCAAATAGTTCACCTTTTGTTTACACTCCAAAATAGGAGTATCGAAGAATATTTTGTTCCTAGTCTTGATTTGTGTGCTGAAAGATTAAGAGCGTGGATGGTCATCCAATACATGTGGAAGGAGTCCACATGGAGGGCACGTCAATTCCAAGTCAGTGCCATGTCAACACTATTGATTTTTTTATATGAGATGAAAGATAGATTGATTTATTATTACAATGATGAGTGTTCCATATATAGAGAACATATGGTGACCATCCATGAAAGGATGTGTCCCTTGTGCTATAGTGGGAAAACCCCCCTAATGGACTACACTAGGGTTCAACATGTAGGTAGATCTACCCATCTAAAATTCTCCTACCTTTTATAACTACCCCGAATATACCCCACATTCATGCATGAAATACAAAGTGAAAAGATCCAATAACTTTACCTTTTACTCCACGTCCAGTGTCAATCCTTTCGCACTTGATAGCTCCACTGAATACAAGCCTCCTCCCAAGGCTGGCCTGCATTCACAAACAAATAAACAAAGAACTACAAAACATGCATCTCATATATGAATTATGAGTTATATCTTAGAGTGAAACATAAACTAAATACAAACATTTGACACATCATATTTCGGGATAGAAAAAGTATTCCTTTTATTGATATCACAATGTTTACTTACAATGAGATCGACGACTGCTCCTCGAACCTGGTCCAGGCTCCTCTTCACCAAGCTCCAACTGTGCCTCCGCGTATCTTTCTCCTCTCACACTTCTTCTAAGGAAATGGCATAGGCTTATGATGGAGGAAAAAGGCAAGAATAAGAAATTATGATGCAAATCTCACAAGGTGGCTGCAGTTCTTGGGGCAAGGAGGGGATGTGAAACGGGCAGAGTTTCATTGTTCTTATGCTTTTGTTAGGAATGAGACCCCAAAACCTCCTTTTATATGACAAAAGGATGGTTATTCGGTTGGGTGACGGGCCATAGGTGGTGGATCAGTTGGGAAACTACCCAATAGCCCGTAATCTCAACGAATTCCTTGCAACTTTTTAATTTTTGTAACTTTTGTGCGAATACGCGGGCTATAATCTTGCAACTAGCATATGTATGCGCGCTGTAGTGGTGAAACAAGCGTGTGTACGTGGGAAATAGTGGTGCATGGCGCGTACATCTTCAAAAAAGGTGTTTTTAAGAAGAGTTGCTCAGTGATGGCTTGGCAAAAATAGCAAGTAAGAGGGCCTGATGCCAGGTATGCATGTGTGGTGAAATTTATGGTTATAACATATGCCCCCTAGTGTGTGAGGTCAGAAGAGCATCTAATGGCAGAAATAAATTACAAATATTCACCAACGTATGAAGCGAGTGAGCCCGAGACCAGAGCTCGGGAGGTTCCATCTGCAAAAATAACAATTGTCTCACCCAGGCGGGCATACCCATGCTCGGGATGAAATAAATCATGGATGCCAATCAAATACACTGCAGATCCATGTCATATAACTATATAAAGTGTAGCCGCGAGCAATACACAATGGATCTACATATCAAAATCAAAGATATACTTATATAGTATCCATCTTAAAGAATCAAATGATGCATGATGGATGGATATGAAGCCTTCAAAGCTCAAGAAACAACTTCAAGATCTTCAAAAATTGGGTAGGAGTGTAATGTGAGTGTACAACTTTTCTACCCAGAGGTCTTCGATGACTCGTCAGGAACATACAAGAGGATCTCTGTGATCAAGCAGAGAACTTCATTGCTTTTGAACAAGGACTTGATTGGACTTTTGGGATGGTCAGGCATGAGGGAAAGAGAAAAATTGCAGAAAGGCCAACTCAGGTTGAGTAAAACTTCCCTTGGATAATAACATGATAGATAATCAAATTCATGCAACATGGCATTGACATAAGTTCACGATGTAGGAGGACACACAAACTCTCCACGTGTTTGGAAGGATAACCAAATGGAGGAGGACACAAATCTATGTAGCAGGAACAACTTCCTAAGGTCATATTAAATCCCAAAGCTTGACAAACAAAACATAAGGATGTGCTTTGTCCAAGGGAGACTCATTGTGCTGCCAGAAAAGAAAATACATTTCCTGTCCTCTTTTTGGTGTATATTTGATTTTTTTGTCTTTTTCAATATTTTGAAAGATCTTGAAAAAGAATAAAAGAGTGATATGTTACAAAGGCAGAATGAGTATCACAAGCATACTAGTTCCAAGAGCAAGGAACATACTAATGCTCAAAGTAAGGAGACATGTGCAGGAAAAAGGACACTTGGGAAAATTCCTCCACGGATCAAGGTGTCAAGACGCAAAGGCAAAGTGCTACAAGGTTTACGTATAAGGCATGCTTCAGAGGTTTAGTTGAGAGAAACATGGAGCCGACATTAGGCCAAAGATGCAGATATGAAAATGCGATTAATAAGACATGATGGAACTCCCTTCAATGTATTTTTCACGAGCCTAGAGAAGGTAAGCTCGATGGTTTTTCATTTTTAGAGAGTCTGAAAAAGCATGAAAGAAGACTCCAATGTGGTACCTTTTTCGAAGGTAGTCTAGTTGGTTCGAAAAAGGGATAAACTAGCATCGAAAAAACGTCTATTCAAAACTATTTTAACGAGTGTGACAAAGACAAGATCACTCGACAATCTTTTCAATTTTAAGGAGTTTGAAAAGAGCTTGATTATGGACTCCCAACCTTTTTCTAGATTTTAGTCTCCTTAGCCCGAAAAAGTATAAAATATACTTAGGAGAACTCTCTTGGTGAGATGAATCTCTTGGGGTGTACCTTTTTCCTCCTTAATCTACAAGTTGGAAAAAGGGGTAAAATCATGCCAGTAGATGTTTTTCTGAACCATTTAACGAGTGTGAAAAACAAGGTCACTCGGCGATATTTTCAATTTTAAGGAGTATAAAAAGAGATTAACTATGGACTCCGTATGGGATGTTCTTATGGACCAGTTTAACGAGTGTGAAGAAACAAGCTCACTCGATAATCTTTTCAATTTTAGGGATTCTGAAAAGAGCTTAACTATGGACTCCGTGGGGGTTCCTTTTTCGTAAATTTAGTCCCTCAGGCCCGAAAAAGGGTTAAACTTATACATGCGAATACTCTTCTAGTGAACCAAAGTTCCTAGAGTATACCTTTGTTCGTACAATTGACCGTTCGAACCGAAAAATGGGTAAACTATCGTTGGACAGACGTGCCTTCAAGTTTTAGTTTGGCGAGCATGAAGGACAACAAGATCGCTCGACAATATTTTCATGTTTAGAGAGTCTGAAAAGGGCTTAAAGAAGACTCCAGGGGGCTATAAATCATGTATGAAACTGGTTCAGGTAGAGCCCACTTCTAGGCTCAGAGAAAGAGTCTCTTCGATAGTCAACTTGGAAAGTCTCCCAAAAGGGAAGAAAACACAAACCATGGTGTAATTCCTCCCATAGTATAGAAACCGTAGTCATGGATTCAAGGATAGCCTCATATGAAGCCAATTCAAAATTCAAGAAATTACGCAAACAAGGGTCAACCGTGCCAAAGGGTGAAGTAAACTGACCATGTTCCATATGATGATGGGGGCTCTAGCCAGGACTGGAAGAGTCTATCAGTGAAGAATCACAAGCATGAGGGCTTGAGGATCTACAAACAATGAGATCAGACTCATAAGGAGACTCAAGATCACTTGGACCAAGAGGGGGAAGAAAGGGCTCCCATGCCCCCATTGCATAAACCAATGGATCAATTATTGAGACCACATCTCGAGAAGGAAAACATGATTGCACAGGTTCCTGCTTGGAAGAAATTGAACACTGAGGATAAGATGCCACATAATTAACCCATGGCGGGGTAGATTCTAGAAGAACACTAGGAACATATAAAAGGGCAGCCTAAACTAACGCCGAATTAGGATGGTGGTTATCAGATGCCAGTTGGTCAATAGTGACAATGCTTCCATTGTGAGGGAAATGCATCACCCGGAAGAGCGTAGACACCACAACGTTCATAGCATATACATAACCACGCCCGAGAATCATATTGAAATCTAATTGGCCTTGCACCATTATAACATCAACAAGAATAGTCTTCACACCTAACAAGATAGGCAATTGGGGAAGAACCCCCAAACATTCACTAAGACGTCTGTCAAAATCCAAAAACTCATGCGAAGCAGACACAAGCTCGGGAGATCCCAAGACTTTCCAAACTAAGGAGGATAAAATACTTGTAGAGGCTCCTTCATCCATAGTACATCGATAAATGTTTGTTGAATTAACTTCAACCCTTATTTGAAAATGTGCAAAAGAAGGAAGACATGGCTCAACAAGGTCATTCCAATCAAAGGAAATCATCCTAGGGCTCGGAGGGGGTGTGCTCGAAGTGAGCGTAATGCCCCCTTGTTTTGAAAGTACTGAACTGGAAATGCTAAAAACATAGTCGGTAGACACATCAATCCCCAAGAGAAGAGTGGGATCAGATGAAGGTTGCATCGGCGTGACCGCTTTGGTAGACTTGACACTCTCAAAGAGAAGAGTGGGATCAGTCGAAGACTGCATCGGCGTGACCACTTTCTCAACCAATGGTTGAATAGGCTGCGAGACTACATGGTCTAAAGGAACCTCACCTCCCAAAAGAGGAGTGGGATTAATGAATGACTGCATTGACATGACCACTTTCTCAACTAATGGATGAATAGGTTGTGAGACTATATGGTCTAAAGGCACCTCACCCCCCAAAAGAGGAGTGGGATCAACCGATGAATGCATTGGCATGACCACTTTCTCAACCAATGGCTGAATAGGTTGTTACGAAACCTCAGAAGACTCAGAATCAGAATAGCTTGCAGACAGGGACCACAATCTTCGTACCTCTAGAAGGCTAGGGCATAAATGAGTAAGGTGGTCTCCATGTGACTTTTCTCTGGAAAAATGGGAGCAATTTTTTCAACAACTTCTAAATCAGAGAGTCATTCATGTCTTGTGAGGAAATTTCCATACATCTAAGTCTATCTCTAGTGAAATATTTGCGGATAAAAACTTTTTCCACCACTTTGTTTTCCCAAAAACCAATATCCATAGAATCTTTGAGCCAAGGGTTAAATTGGATAGGACTGGATCTATAATTCTGAGGCCTCCATGGGGTTTTGGTGCTCTGACAATTTTCCAATTTAACAGATGTAGCCTCTTTGTATTAGTTGTTTCCCCTACCAGAGAAGCCTTCTTAATTTTTTTTCTATTGATAGTTTGACATTAGCTGGAGCCAAGAGAGTGGAGAATTAATAGATGGGCAAGGTTGATAATACAGATTTGATTATAACCACTCTACCTATAGGTTTAAGACATTGGGATACCCATTGGGTAAATTTGGCTTTTGTTTATTAATCAGACCCCAGAGGCTTTCATGAATTTATCCAACACTAATTTGAATCTATTAGGTATAATTGTAGATTTTGCCCCCATTAAAATAATATCATCTACAAATTGAGAGTAATTGATTTGTCGGACACCTCGTGCAATATTTATCCCTGAAATTGATTTGAGGGCCCTTTCCTTTTCTATTTGATGATTGAGGGATTCGACCATTAGAATGTATAGGAGGAGAGAGGGAGAGGAAAACCATATTAGATTCCATGAGAGATTTTGAAGAAGGTTGCAGGGCTACCATGGACTAGAGGTGTAATCTAAGGGTCATTGATACATGTTGAAATCTAGGATAGAATCTCTACCCCAAACCTAAATCTTGTTAATACCACAAAGAGGAAGATGTTTCATACTCTCTCGAAGGAATTTTCCATATCAATTTTGATAAGCATTCCCTTTTCTCCACATCCCCTACTAGAGTGAATCACTTCTTGGACCAACAGGATGTTGTTGATCATCTGCCTCTTCTCTATAAATATCCCATGATTTGGAGAGATTAATTTAGAAAGGAGGGGCTTAATTCAATTGGAAATTATTTTTGAAATGATTTTGAAGGACACATTTCATAATGAAATGCGACGAAATCTCGCAAAGGAGTATGGGTTGGTTTCTTTATGGATGAGAGCTAAGAAAGTGGAATTTGTGCTTCCTCCTAGTATGGTCGAGTGTTGGACATGTTGGATCATTCTGTGGAGATATTGCTTGATTATATGCCAACATTTTTTTATAAAAGTGGGTTGAAAATCCATATGGGCTTAAGGACTTATCGAGATTCAATTGTTGGATGAACCTGGACACTTCCATCTATGTCATTGGTTGGATCAAAGTTTCATTTTCCTTTGAGTTGATGAGTGAGGGAATGTTTTCCAACGGTCTCTACTGATCATTAATATCTACCTTTCCTTCTTCAGAGTATAACTTCTCAAAATTCCTTTGTGTTGCAATATTTACTTGGCCATATCCTGAAACTGTAGTGCCATCTTCATTTGTTATCTCTTTGATTTTATTTTTCCAGAGCCTAGCCTTTTCTTGGCAATGAATTTTTTTGTGTTTCTATCCCCTTCGTAGATCCAAAGGATCTGAGATTTAAGGCATCATTTGTCTTCTTCTTCTCTCGTGATATGTTCCTCAACAAGAGGGCTTGTGTGATATGTTCAATTTATAATTTTCCTCACGTTGCTTCCATTTTTTTAGTTAGGCCTATGAATGCATTATTAGTGTTCCTTTCTCTGACTTGTTCCCACTCTTTGAGGGTTTTCTTTATCCTCTTTAAACTGTGTTCCCAGACGTAGACAAGAGAGTTGGATACCCAAATATTTCAGGAGGAAGACACTAGGTCAAAGTAAGAAGGATATTGAAGCTAGAGAGGATGAGGGAGGAGGGAATGGCATAAGCTTCCAACAAGGAGCCACCAATGAGGAAAAAATATAAACAAGTAACAACGTGGCCCAGACCAAGCCTTTTATTGGACTAGGAGAAATGACCTTCAATAGGTTGGATATCAACTAAATCCAAGAAGGACATGAGGTCTTCCATGTGTTCGTGAAAGGGATCTCGCACTATGTTACCTCCTTTCTTTTCATTTGAGCGCAAGGTTGTGTTGAAGTCTCCTGCTATGGTATAATTTAGGGGTTTAATTATATCATGGAGATTAAGGAGGGAGTTCTAACAATCCATTATTTCTTGAGAATCTAATGAGTTGTTCTTTTCCAAGTTTCCATCTTGAACACAAGGGGGTTCCTGAGTGTTCAGAGACCACCTGAATCTCCTCTTAAAATGACCACCAAGCCTTTGCAATAATTCCATATTTATACACTTTCTCGAAGGACTCAGATTCCTTCAGCATTGCTTGTTGTAGTAGAAGAACATGAGGGTTTTTTGCTTTGATCAGATATTTAATTAACATCAATTTATTTCTACTCCAAATTCCTCTACATTTCCAGGAAATTAACTTGATTATGTAACACCAGGAAATTTCCCACTAAGGCTCTTAAGAATATAACATCGAAAGAATGATGGAATAAACTTAAGCTAGATGTAAGTCACTTCCGTGTATTTGGTAGTGTAGCATGGGCTCACATTCCTGATGAGAAAAGGAAAGCATTGTAGCCTAAAAGTGAGAAGTGTATATTTGTTAGTTATTCTGAAGACGTCAAATGTTATATACTTCTTCATCCACATTGTAATGAAATTATTATTAGAAAAGGTGTTAAATTTAATGAAAATTTCTTGGCCTACGAGCCTAATTCGACATTTGTTCATTCTTCAACCTGCAAGCCATCTTCGACATTTGTGCCATATTCGACCTTTGTGCCTTCTTTTGTTCCTATTCTAGTTTCTTCTTTTTTAGATGATGACAGTCAGGATGAATATCCACCTCCCCATGTTCACCTCCCTCCAAATGATTCCATTGAACCTGAACCTGCACCAACACCACCGCTTCCCATATGGTTTTGTTCAACATGAGAAGAGGTTGGTGATCTTGTCGATGATCTGTCATATTAGCATCGAACATGTTCATAGTTCCAACGAGCCTCTTCACTTTTGGCTCAAATTTTAGAGACTCGTGATTCAGAGACATTTGCAGAAGCTTCAAGTCATCCAGATTGGGATACAACAATGAATGAAGAGTATCATTCTTTAATGAAAATGATACTTGGGATATTGTACCTCTTCCAAAATGAATAAAACTTGTTAGATGTAAATGGGTCTATATAACTAAGTATGCATTAGATAGAAGTGTTGAAAGACACAAGGCTCAGTTAGTTTCCAAAAGGAATTTTCCAAGTTGAAGGAATTGACTATAATGAAACATTTTTCGTTGTAGCCAAAATGAATTTCATCTTCCTTGTTCTTTCCCTTGTTGCCTCACATAACTGGGAGGTCCATTAGATGGATATTAAATCCTCCTTATTGCATTGGGATTTACAAGAATAAATCTACATGGAACAACCTTCTGAATTTGTTCAAAATGACTCAAGCCTTGTTTGTCTCCTTAAAAAATCTATTTATGGTCTTAAGCAAGCTCCTCGAGCTTGGTATGCCAAAATGGACAACTTTCTTCTTGATACTGGATTTTCTAGATGTCATTATAACCATAATGTCTATACCAAGAAAGTAGGAAGTCATCTCTTAATATGTGTTCTTTATGTTGATGACCTTATCCTCACTAGTAGTGACCCAAAAATTTTAAAGCATGTGAAAACCAATCTTAAGAACAAATTTGAAATGACAGACTTATAATTTTTGCACTATTTCCTTGGCCTCCAAGTTTTGCAAACCAAGGAAGATTTTTTTATTTCCCAGTCTAAGTATGCTTGTGACCTTTTTTTTCGCTCTCAAATAGAATATTGTAAACCAACCCCTTCTCCCTTCCATATTGGAGTCAAACTTCTTGCCACCTATACTTCTCTCGAAGTTGATGCCACTTTGTACCATCAGTTAGTTGGTAGCCTCTTATACTTGAATCATACCTATCCCAATCTTTCCTTTGTTGTTGATCTTGTTTCCTGGTATATGAAAACACCCCATGAAAGCCATTGAAAAGCAGCGAAAATAATATTTTGATATGTTCAGGGTACAATTTAGTTTGGGTTACATTACAGTTTAGGGGGGATTCCTTTATTGGTTAGTTTCACTGATTTAGATTGGGTCAGCAACCATGATGATCGAAAGTCTACTGCAAGTTGTCTTTTTGTTGATATAAAAAATGTCTTAAGGTCTCAAGATTAACCTCACAAGGATATGAATCCTCGTGTGTTTTTAGAGAGGTGGTACTCTTCTTTTTCTTAGAAACTTAAGAACAAAAATAAAACAAAATCTGTGAAGGACCAGATTTTGTTAAAAGCTCAAATTCTCATTCAAAATAGTGCCTGAGATTGGG
>ML777174.1:1144702-1157547 GCA_009831015.1 Picea engelmannii | reverse complement strand
ATATATATATATATATATATATATATATATATATATATATATATATATATATATATATATAACATAAACAGGTAATATTTGTATTAAAAATAGGTTGCAGCGGAGTTGGACAATGTAGCAATACAAAAAAGATGTCGTCTCTTAACAAAAACCAACATAACCATCAAACAATATGTGTCAAGTACAAATAAGTCTAGACCAGCCTTTGTAGAGGATTTCAAAAAGTTCCTATTAGTAAAAACTCTAAAAAAGGGACAAAATATCAATATCTTTCTACATAACATAAAAAATACTAATGAAAGTCATACATGTTGATCACCTCATCTTGAACAATATTAGTAGTTTGTGATTCTTGATTGCCTAATTCCATGTCTTCAATCATTCGGTGGCTTTTTCCCTCTTCCTTGAGATCATTAGGGATGAGATTCATTGACATTTTGAAGTTTCAAGCAACAAATTATCACTACAAGAAGAACACCTTTTTGCGGAGGTTTTTATAGAACCTCCCCAAAAAATCTATCCCTTCTCTGTTTATAGTGAAGGCGAGTGGCCAAAGGTTTTTTTAATGGTGTGCCTTTAAGGTACACATTCATCGGTGTGCACATAAACAATAACGCATTGGGGCTTAAATGTTCAGAAGCATCTTCATACGTTATAATACAAATAATAAGCACTGATCAAAGTGTACCGGTGTTGTTGAACATTATGCCCCAGTGCGTATCATTGTTGGCACGCACACCATAGTAGGGTAAAACAAAATTACCAAACTGATTTTCATTGTTACACTTCATCCTGTGCTTCCAAACTCTCAAGCAAGCACCAATGCTCACCCTCCTTACAAAGACACCATGTTTTTGGTGCTCTACAACAAGTTGGATAACTCCATTGGTAGATTCCACACATTTCCAAATTCTGGAAATTACCACAAATTTTCATTTCCTCTCAACGGTGGAACCATGCCTCCTTAGGACATAAGAGTCCAGATAAATTATTCATTACCTTCCTATTTGCATTTTCTTCCAATTAAAATTTGAATTTTGCTCAAAATTTAGCATTTTTAAAAATAAAAATAAAAACAAATTCCACACGGTGCACTTAACGCTTCAGCTTGCCCTAAAGTGGTGTGTCCTGTGCTAAATTCATAGTAATAATCACCTCTAGTGCATCCAATATAAATGTACGCACTGGTGTCATTCAAGGAAGAGTACCACATTAAATTTAAAAAACAAAGAGGTTCATCCTTTGCGACACCTCGTAATCGGAGCGTCCTTAGTATCTCCACTCATCGACACGTTCCATTTAATTAACCACATTTTTAACCTTACTATTCATAAAATGTTACGTAGCGGTGAAACCATTTTAACCAAATGTATCGGTGTTGTTAACAAAACCACACTAGGACAGATATTGACCGACTTGGCATAGTGGGGCATCTCATTGGACGCCCCATGATCGGTGCTCTATACTTCACAATGCACCACTGAACAAAATGTCAGTGCTCCAATATCATTTTTGTTTTCACAAAATATGGGGAAATTTCATTAATAAAGGTCATGTGTGGGCACGCATAAAGTGTACATAAAATTCAAAATTTCTAGGGTTAAGTCCTCAAGTATTACAGTCTGGGTGAAAAAAGAGATTTTGAACTGAAAAACTACAAGTTTTAATAGAGCTACATATAATTTCACTGGACATATCCTACAATAAACCTAGAGTACAAGTACACAAAATAAAGCATCTAACTAAGAAGACTTGGGAGAGTCCTGACCACCTTGAGATGAATCCTTGAATTATGGGGGTGTGGTATTTAAATCTAGGAGAGGCTGAATGTTTCTAAGTGATGAGGATCCATTTGAATTTTCAGTTACAGTTTTGGGTGGCGAGCTGATGTTGGGATGGAGGTGGATCTTCTCAATCTATGACCTCGGGGCCACACATTTATATTGTATATGTTTCTAACCTTGCATGTGTCGAACAATAATTTACAATATGGTGAGAACTTGTGAAGATAAACCACTGACCTGAATTTGTAAAGCTTGGACTATGGAGAGTAATTCCCTCATTTCCTCCTCCATATTTTCTTGTTGTCTCCTCAATATTCTAGCAACACCCCTCAACATTATTCCAGACACAATAGGAGAGAGGTGAGAAAATAGACTAAGTGCAAGGAATTTAGTGGAGAGGGGAGATGAGATGGATGGAGCAAATGAATCCAAACCCGAGGAATAATGTTGAATTAAAAAAGAGTGACCAGAGGTTGTTCAACTAATGGGGTGTTGAATCCATTATATTTTATTATTATAGTTATTGTCATTCCTTTCCGTAATGATAATGGATCAGGCACATGAGTTTCTTATCCGGACTTGAGGTGAGCAAAAAATGGCGAGTTGAGTGTGTGAAGTCATGGCACACAACGATGACGCTTTTGTCGGATAATGAGGTGAATGGAGGAGCCACCAAGAGTTATATCTAAACCTGTAATTTGAAAAAGGTGTGGCAAGGAGATATTTCCCACATGTTCGTAAGGGTTGGCAAGAGTACCCTGTATAACTACTTGCATGAGTGGAAGGGGGGTGAAAACATAAATGCGTCACTTGAGGATTTCTAGTGGCGGCTCGTGGCACAAACCCAAGTATGGTAAAAATATTAGGTGTCACATCCCTTTGGATAAATTTGTGGTGGTTATGAGAGTTCATGGTATATATAGTGGAGGCCTCCCTGTTGACTCATAACATCCCAAATTTTTCTCTGACTGCCAACTTCACTTGCTAGTTTTCTTCTTGGTTGTTTTGTCTGTGTATGTGTAGGGGTTCAACACATTGAAAATATTGAGTTTCTAGATGGATTATCTAGAAGATATCTCTAAGGAGGCTATCAGAGGGGAGGGATTTCAGTCTCATATGTCTTATTATGATTTTTGAGTCCACAATAATTGTTATAAATTTGATGCCACAAGACTTTCCCAGTTGTAATTTGTGGTAGAGAGTGTATGCCTCTGCTTGATTGTTAGTGGCATGTCGAATATTTCAAGAATATATGAGCTTGGCTTTTCCTTGAGGGGAAATGATAGCCCTACCCACTCCTCCCACCCCAGAATTACCTTTTGAGGCTCTGCCAAAACTAAGAACATGCTTAGGATTGGAGTGCCTGCATTGAATGAAATCTGAAGGTGATAATTCAAGTTTCCAGAGTGGTCTAAAAGAAGAGAATTTGGTTGCACCCCTACTTTGGCACACTTGAGAGGGGACAAGGGAGAGGTGTTGAAGCCATGTAGATTCCTTGGGATTGAGTTTATACAGAGACACCACCTTTTGAGTACTGGAGTTGAACTGCTCTACTAACAACCCAAGGGATTTTTGTCACTGAGGGGGGGAAGAATTTTTTCTTCTAAGAATAGGGATTTGTTAGATACTAGCCAAATATTCCAATAAATATATTTTGGGAGGGCCAAAAAGACAACTTTGAATTTTTTTTTTTCTCTATAGGGATCCCCTATAGGAGGTCTACCACTTGTTGAAGAGATTACTTGGGGTGGGACGCCACTAAATTCTTAAGGATAATACTTGTAGCACAATCTGCCAAACTTCCCTAGAAATGGAACATTTTAAAAATAATGTGAGGAAGATTCATGCAATGTGCAACATAAACACACCTGGATGGTCCACTGAAGCCCCTTTTGAGCATATTTTCTCCCATTAGAAGCATTCCATGTGCTAATATCCAACAAAACATATTTATTTTCAAGGGACTATCTATAATCCAAACATTTTCCCATAGATTTGATTTCCGAGGGAGGGAATATTGGGTTAATAAGATTTCATATCCTTTCTTGATCGAATATTCCCCATTGCGGTACCCCTTCGAGTGGTAGCGCATTAGACATCACATGTGTACGGATCAACCTAGATTTTTTGAAGCCCTCTTTAGATAAATTGATTGGTCACCTGACTGCTATAGTGCCACCAAGAACAACACTCGGGAAGATACTCTCTAGTACCTGGGTAGTCGGGTAGTATGGCTAAGGGCATGGTCTATCCTCCTTAGTTAGTGCCCTAAGATATTGGGCCGAGTACTACTATTGGAACCCGCACGTATATCAGAGAGCTATAGCATAGGGAAAACCCTTGTCTGTAGAACCCTTGAATACCTAACCGTTGGGGGACAGAAACATAAAAAAATTAAAACAAACAAGAACTATTGTTGCGCAAATGTGTTCGAGTTGCCAAGTAAATACACATTTCTTTATGGTTAAGCATTTGGGGATTTCATCGCTGCAGTATTCTTTAGACCGGAGTATAACTCCGCAGGTGTAAAAAAAAAAAAAAAAAAGTCTGGAAATTTTTTCACCATTATTTGGGACCTATTCCATTGGATTCATCTCTTCACCCTTATCACAATCATCCATATCATTTTTCAGCAAAATTTTTGACCCCGCCTGCCCATTTTCAGTCCACCCATCCTCATGGCCCACACTCGTAGCCAAGACTTGGAAGCTCACTTCAACACCTTGCAATCTGGTTTCCTCGAGACCCAAAAAGAAGTGAAACAACTCAGTGCCATTGTTGCCTCCATCGATACATCCATCAATACATTCATAAATACAACCATGCAGTCCTCAATGGAGGAAGTCAAACAAGAACTGACCACCCAGCTTGAATCTATCTTTGCATCACTCCGCACCAAACTGAAGATCCCTACAGATGACCCTTTCTCTGGCGCACCTCCAAAGACTGAAGGTGAACATTCCTCCCATTCCCATACCTTTCAGCACCATCACTTTCAATGTGACCTGCACCTTCCACGGGTGGATGTGACCAAATTTTATGGCTTGGATCCCATTGGTTGGGTCACCCAAATGGAACATTATTTCTCTTTATACGTCATTACAGATGACTTGGCCAAACTCTTGTATGGTGTTCTCCATCTAGATCAAGAACGTTGGCAATGGTGGCAATGGAGAAAAACTTCTCGTCAAGGGTATATTGCTTGGACCCAATTTGTGACTGAGCTTTATGAACGCTTTGACACTGACACCAACCATTTGGGCCATTTGACAAAGTTGAAACAATCAGGAATAGTAGAAGATTTCATAGCTTCCTTTGAGTGCCTGGCTTTTCGAACAGAGGGCATGTCTGATGCTTTCTTTTGAGAGTGTTTTATCAGTGGTCTCAAGGATGAGATTCGGGCCCATGTCCTCATGTCTCGACCTTCGAGTTGGGTGGAGGCTACTAAAAAAGCTAAAAAAGCTAAAAAAGCACAACAGGTTGTATCCTCTCAAAACTGTAAACCCTCCTTTATCCCTCACCCTAAACCCATAAATCCCACTACTCCCTCTGCACCATTAAAGATCCAAAAATTGACCAGGGCTGAAATGGTTGAATGCCAACTCAAAGGCCTTTCTTATAATTGTGATGAAAAATATTTCTTGGACCCAAAGTGTAAGGAACAAAAGATTTTTATGGCCATCTATGAGGATATTTCAGAAGAGGATGTTGAAAATCCCCTTGTGCCTGAGTCACCTGAAATCATTGACATAACCCCTCCCTCAAACCCTCCCGAAGTGGAACCAATCATTTCCCTCAATGCTCTCACTGGCTTCTCTGCCCCCCAAACCTTCAAGTTAACCGGTTACAGTAAGCATCAGAAGGTCATCATTCTGGTTGATAGTGGAAGCACCCATAATTTTATTCATCACCACATTGCCCAAGAAACTCATTGCTACATCCATTCCATCAACAATTTCCAAATCATGATTGCTAATGGTGGTTCCATGAAATGTGGAGGGCGTTGTGAAAATGTGTGTCTCCAAATCAGTGACTACCACCTAAAATCCCATATGTTTGCTATCGACATGGGTGGTTGTGACATTGTCTTGAGTGCAGACTGGCTAAGGACTTTGGGTCCCATTCTCATGGATTTTAAGGCATTAACCATGAATAACCAAGAATGCCACCAATATAAATTCCAAGGCATCACTGCTAATTCACCTGAGGTCATTAGTTCCTATCGCATGGAAAATCTGCTCAAAAAAGGTCATTCTGGTGTCATTTCCCAACTCCATGCCATACAAGCAACAGAGACACCCTAGGTGCCGTAAGACCTCCAAACCCTCCTTTCTAAACATCAAATGGTATTTTTCACTCCCAAGGAATCCCTCCTTCCCGCAGTGTTCATGATCATTCCATTCCCCTTGTACCTGGAAGCCTTCCTCCCAATATTCGTCTGTATCGCCACCCCTTTTCACAAAAAAAATGAAATTGAGAAAATGGTCCATGAACTCCTTAATGCAAGCGTTATCCACCCTAGTACGAGCCCTTACTCTTCTCCTTTAGTCATGGTCCTAAAGAAATAAGTTTCCTGGAGAATGTTTCCTGACTTCTGTGCCCTCAACAAACTGACCATTAAAGACAAATTTCCCATTCCTGTCATTGATGACCTCCTGGATGAATTGAGTGGCGCCCAATTCTTTACTAAAATTGATCTTCGCTCAAGCTATCGCCAGATATGTATGAAAGAGGCAGACATTCCCAAGACAACCTTTTGAACTCATGAGGGCCGCTATGAGTTTTTGGTCATGCCCTTTGGCTTGTGTAATGCCCCATCCACCTTCCAAAGCCTCATGAATCATGTCTTTCGTCCTTTTCTCCATCATTTTTTTTTAGTTTTCTTTGATGATATCCTCATCTATAGAAAAACCTGGACAGACCATCTTACTCATGTGGATCGAGTTCTCCATCTACTCTCTCAGCACCAACTTTTCCTGAAACAATCTAAATGTGATTTTGGTGCCTCAGAAGTAGAATACTTCGGTCATTTGGTTGGTAAGGATGGCATCAGGGTGGATCCAAAAAATATTGAAGCTATGCAAGACTGGTCGCACCCAAAGACTCTCAAAATCTTGTGTGGATTTCTGGGCTTAACAAGGTATTATCGCAAGTTTGTTAAGAATTATGGAAAGATTGCAGCACCTCTCACTGCTCTCCTAAAAAATAACTCTTTCACTTGGACTCCAGTCGTTGCTCAAGCTTTCCAAACCTTGAATATGGCCATGTGCGCCACTCTAGTTCTGGCCCTTCCTGACTTCACAAAGACCTTTGTGTTGGAATGTGATGCCTCAGGAAAAGGAATCAGTGTTGTCCTTATGCAAGAGGGACGACCTTTGTCCTTCACCAGGAAGAAACTATCTGAAAGGAATTTGAGCAAACCCATCTATGAAAAGGAAATGTTGGCTATTCTGCATGTCGTTGATCTGTGGCGCCCTTATCTCTTGGGGCAACATTTCCAAATTAAGACAAACCATCAAAGCCTCAAGTACTTTCTGGAACAACGCATTTCCTCCCCAGAGTAACAAAAATGGGTGGCTAAACTCTTTGGATATGATTATGAGATCATTTACAAGAAAGGCAAAGATAATGTGGTGGTGGATGCGCTGTCCCAAAAATATGAAGAAGAAGGATCCCTTTTTTCTCTTTCCTTCATTGTACCAGATTGGCTCCAAGCTATTTTCCAGGAATGGCTACAAGATCCCAAAAGTTCGCATGTAATCTAGCAATTGCAGACCAATGCTCCAGCTCCCCCAGGGTACTCTTGGCTCCAGTATGAGCTTCGATACAAAGGTCGTTTGTATTTAAGTAAACAATCAAATCTTAAATCTACGTTACTTTCTAAGCTTCGTGATACACCCACAGTGGGGCACTCCAGGTTCACCAAAACCTATGACAAGGACAAACATTCTTTTTTCTAGGATGGTATGAAATAGGACATCCATAATTTTGTGGCTGAATTTGATGTGTGTCAATGTAACAAGGGAGAAACAGTCAAATCTCTGGGCACACTACAACCGCTTCCGATTCCACCTGCTATTTGGAAGGATATCTCTATGGACTTTATTACCGGCTTACCCAAATCGGGAAATAAATCAGTCATAATGGTGGTTGTGGATCACCTTTCTAAGTATGCTCATTTCTGCGCTCTTCAACACCCATTTACTGCACCCACAGTGGCTCAAGTTTTCATGGACCAGGTCTTCAAGCTTCATGGCATGCCACACTCTATTGTTTCTGATCGTGACCCAACTTTCACAAGCAATTTATGGCAAGAACTGTTCAATCTACAGGGCACCCAATTGCATATCAACACAGCTTATCATCCCCAGACTGATGGTCAAACGAAACTTGTCAACAAGTGTTTGGAAACATATCTAAGGTTTTTTGCCTCTGAAGAGAAAAATCAGTGGGCTCAATGGTTACCCCTAGCTGAATGGTGGTACAACACTTCCTACCATACAGCTACATGCATGACTCCTTTTGAAGTGGTATATGGACATAAGCCACCTTCAGTTCTCTCATACTTACCGGGTACCTCGAAGGTCCAGGCGGTTGACCAAACACTTACAGTTTGAGAGGATATCCTCCGTACCTTCAAAGAGAACTTGGTCATGGCATAGAATCGCATGAAGCAACAAGCAGGTCAAGGTCGCTCTGAATGTCAATTTTTAGAAGGGGATCAGGTGTTTTTGTGACTGCAAACATACAAGCAAACTTCCCTCAAGGCCGAGCATTGTCAGAAGCTAGCGCCCAAATTTTATGGTCCTTATACAATTCTCAAGCATGTGGGACAAGTCGCCTATCAGTTAGCTCTGCCCTGTCATTTGAAGCTACATCCTATTTTTCATGTTTCATGCTTAAAGAAGGTGATTGGAACTAGGTGCCAAATTCAAACCAACCTTCCCAAGTTAGTTGAAGAAGGATCCATTTGGCTACAACCAGAAGCATTTTTGGACCAGCGTGAGCGTCTCCTGCATCAACGAACCATCAAGGAAGTGCCAGTCCAGTGGAAAGATACAACTCCAGTAGATGCCACTTGGGAACCAACTACCATTCTGCAGCAGTTTCCACATCTCAAGCCTTGAGGACAAGGTTGTTTTTAAGGGGGCGGACATGTTAGGGTCCTAACCTGCACATAGGTAGAGCAATATATTCGGATGTAATAAAGTTCAATATTAATAAGGCTTTTCAATACAATAGAATAAGGCGGATGTAAGAAGACCTAATAGAAGCTTTCGCTTCTAGAAGGATCTTCCTCTAGATGCTTCTCTTGATAGACATATTTAGTATAAATAAGGGTTGAGGGTATGAAAACCCTATCTTGGAGATTATTGTAACAAAGCACTACTCGATTGGAGGTTGCCCCCTCGAAGAGGCCCGTGAACATTGCTTTCTGAATCAAAGTGTTATTTCTGTTGTTGTTCTTATATCATTTATGTGTTATTGTGGAGATTATGCTGGTTATATTACTGTTATCCTGCCATTTCTAGCATTTTATTTATGTTCTGCATACTTTTTATATCTGGTATATTACAAATTCCCAGGTAACTGAAAGTTTTCCATTTTTCCACTAATGGGAATTGAAGAATTATGGAAATAGCCACAACTATCTTGGTGTTTGTACTCCAAACATAGAGTTGAATTTTCGGTTTATTAATCAGACCCTAGAGGCTTTCATGAATTCATCCAAAACTAATTTGAATCTATTAGCTATAATTGTAGATGCTCCCCCCATTAAAATAGTATCATCTGCAAATTGAGAGTAATTGATTCATCGGGCACCTCGTGCAATCTTTATCCCTGGAATTGATTTGAGGACCCTTTCCTTTTCTATTTGACAACTGAGGGATTTGACCAATAGAATGTATAGGAGGAGAGAGGGAGAGGAAAAACATGTTAGAGTCTTTGATATATTTTAAAGAAGGTTGTAGGTCTACCATTGAATAGAGGTGTAATCTAAGGGTCATTGATACACGTTGAAATCTAGGATAGAATCTCTACCCCAAACCTAAATCTTGTTAATACGACAAAGAGGAAGTTGTTTCATACTCTCTCAAAGGAATTTTCCATATCAATTTTGATAAGCATTCCCTTTTTTCCACACCCCCTACTAGATTGAATCACTTCTTGGACCAACATGATGTTGTCGATCATCTACCTCTTCTCTATAAATATCCCATGATTTGGAGAGATTAATTTAGAGAGGGGATTAATTCGATTGGCAACTATTTTTGAAATGATTTTGTAGGAAACATTTCATAATGAAATGGGATGAAATCTTGCAAAGGAGTATTTGTTGGTTTCCTTGTGGATGAGAGCCAAGAAAGTGGAGTTTGTGCTTCCTCCTAGTATGGTCGAGTGTTGGACATATTGGATCATTCTAAGGAGATGTTGC
This sequence comes from Picea engelmannii, assembly GCA_009831015.1. NCBI lineage: Eukaryota > Viridiplantae > Streptophyta > Pinopsida > Pinales > Pinaceae > Picea > Picea engelmannii. The sequence continues at coordinate 1,147,326 of ML777174.1, read as the reverse complement.
TTCAAGTTTTTTGGTTAGGCCTATGAATTCATTATTAGTGTTCCTTTCTCTTACTTGTTCCCACTCTTTGAGGGTTTTCTTTATCCTCTTTAAATTGTGTTCCCGGACGTAGAAAAGAGAGTTGGATACCCAAAGATTCCAGGAGGAAGACACTTGGTCAAAGTAAGAAGGATCCTGAAGCCAGAGAGGACGAGGGAGGAGGGAATGACATAATATTCCAACAAGGAGCCACCAATGAGGAAAAAATATAAACAAGTAACAATGTGGCTCAGACCAAGACTTTTATTGGGCTAGGAGAAATGACCTTCAACAGGTTTGATGTCAACTAAATCCAAGAAGGACATGAGGTCCTCCATGTGTTCGTGAAAGGGATCACGCACTATGTTACCTCCTTTCTTTTCATTTGAGCGCAAGTTTGTGTTGAATTCTCCTTCTATGATATAATTTAGGGGGTTAATTTTATCATGGAGATTAAGGAGGGAGTTCTAAAAATCCATTATTTCTTGAGAACCCAATTAGTCGTGCTTTTCCAAGATTCCAGCTTGAACACAACGGGGTTCCTGAGCATTTAGAGACCACCTGAAGCTCCTCTTGAACCGACCATCAATTCTTTGCAAGAATTCCATATGTATACACTTTCTCGAATGACTAAAATTCCTTCAAATTTGTTTGCTGGAGTAGAAGAGCATGAGGGTTTTTTTCTTTGACCAGATATTTAATTAACATCGACTTATTTCTACTCCAAACCCCTCTACATTTCTAGGAAATTACCTTGATCATATAACACCAGGAAGTTTCCCACTAAGGCTCTTAAGAATATAACATCAAAAGAATCATGGAATAAACTTAAGCCATATGTAAGTCACTTCCATGTATTTGGTAGTGTAGCATGGGCTCATATTCCTGATGAGAAAAGGAAAGCATTATAGCCTAAAAGTGAGAAGTGTATATTTGTTAGTTATTATGAAGATGTCAAATGTTACAGACTTCTTCAACCACATTGTAATGAAATTATTATTAGAAAAGGTGTTAAATTTGATGAAAAATGATTGGCCTACAATCCTAATTCAATGTTTGCACCTTCTTCAACCTACAAGCCATCTTTGACATTTGTGCCATCTTCAGTGTTTGTGCCTTCCTATGTTCATATTTTGGTTTCTTCTTTTTCAGATGATGACAGTGAGGATGAATATTCACCTCCCCCTGTTCATCTTCCTCCAAATGAGTCCATTGAACCCGAACCTGCACCAGCACCACCGCTTCCTAGATGGTTTCGTTCAACATGAGAAGCAATTGGTGATATTGTCGATGATCCTTTAGATTAGTGTCAGACATGTTCATAGTTCCACCGAGCCTCTTCATTTTTGGCTCAAATTTTAGAGACTCGTGATCCAAAGACATTTGCACAAGCTTCAAGTCATCCAGACTGGGATACAACAATGAATGAAGAGTATCATTCTTTAATGAAAATGATACTTGGGATCTTGTACCTCTTCCGAAAGGAAGAAAACTTTTCAGATGTAAATGGGTCTACATAACTAAGTATGCATTAGATAGAAGTGTTGAAAGACACAAGGCTTGGTTAGTTTCCAAAAGGATTTTTCCAAGTTGAAGGAATTGACTATGAAACATTTTCCCCTATAGCCAAAATGAATTTCATATGCCTTGTTCTTTTCCTTGTTGCCTCACATAACTAGGAGGTCCATTAGATGGATATTAAATCCTCCCTCTTGCATTGGGATTTACAAGAATAAATCTACATGGAACAACCTCATGACTATGTTCAGAATGACTCCAACCTTGTTTATCTCCTTAAAAATCTCTTTATGGTCTTAAGCAAGCTCCTCGAGCTTGGTATGCCAAAATGGACAACTTTCTTGTTGATATTGGATTTTCTAGATGTCATTCTGACCATAATGTCTATACCAAGAAAGTAGGAAGTCATCTCATAATATGTGTTCTTTATGTTGATGACCTTATCCTCACTAGTAGTCACCCAAAACTTTTAAAGCATGCGAAAACCAATCTTAAGAACAAATTTGAAATGACAAACTTAGGATTTTTGCACTATTTCCTTGGCCTCCAAGTTTTGCAAACCAAGGAAGAATTTTTTTATTTCCCAGTCTAAGTATGCTTGTGACCTTCTTTGTCACTCTCAAATGGAATATTGTAAACCAAACCCTTCTCCCTTCCATACTGGATTCAAACTTGTTGCCACCTATACTTCTCTCAAAGTTGATGCCACTTTGTACCGTCAGTTAGTTGGTATCCTCTTATACTTGAATCATATTCATCTTGGTCTTTCCTTTGTTGTTGATCTTGTTTCCCGATATATGAAAACACCCCATGAAAGCCATTGAATAACAGTGAAAATAATATTTCGATATGTTCAAGGTGTAGTTCAGTTTGGGTTACATTATATTTTACAAGGGATTCCTTTATTGGTTAGTTTCACTTATTCATATTCGGTCGACAACCCTGATGATCAAAAGTCTACTACAAGTTGTCTTTTGTTTGATCTAAAAAATTGTTTTAAGGTCTCAAGATTAACCTCACAAGGATATGAATCCCCCTGTGTTTTTAGAGAGGTGGTACTCCACTTTTTCTTATAAACTTAAGAACAA
>ML777174.1:1103207-1116558 GCA_009831015.1 Picea engelmannii | reverse complement strand
AGGTTTAATTTACTATTTAAATCCTTTAAGAAAATGTCAACTTTACTTTTGTCAAAGCGCAAATTCCTTTGATTATCATAATTCTCTTCAATGGTGCTCCTATGCATGGAGAATTTTAGAGTTAGGGTTAAAGGTTTATGATCTGATGGTCATTTAAAAGGTCAAAAGTTGTAATTTGGTTGGAAATGGAGATATCAAATATCACATAATCTACAACACTACTACCTAGCCCATGAATACAAGTCATTTGGTTGGAGTTTGGCCACTTCAATACTCCATTGCAAATTATTAGGTCTTGAGAGTTGCAGAGCTTGACCAACTCAGTACCAAACAAATTCTCAATTAGGTCTTCAGAGCTTCTTTTGTATCTATTAGATAAAACAAGGTCCTCATCTAGCCATAAAGGATTATGGTTGGAGTCATCACTTAAAAGAGTAGCTTGTTTAGTTGCAGTCCTAGCATTAAAGTCTCCTAGCAAGAGGATATTACATCTAAACAAACATTTAAACCACATTTTAATATTGTTAATATTTTTCTTTAAATCATATTATTTAAAAACTTCAAATTATTCTAATATAAAAAAAAATTATGGAAAAGAGATTTAAATAATTTAATATAAAAAAAATTATAAACACATTTAAATAATTTAATATAAACAAATTTAAAAAACACATTTAAATAATTTAATTGATTAAATTTCATTTATTTAAAAAATAAATAAATAAAAATATATATAAACAAAATTCAAATTATTATAATTAAACTTATATATATATATATATATATATATATATATATATATATATAATTTAATGGCTTAAATTTTATTTATTTTAAAAAATATCTAAATAAAAAAATAAAAATACATCTAAACAAACCTTTAAACCACATTTTAATATTGTTAAGTTTTTTCTTTCCCCCGGGATGGGGTGCTCTCAAGATCATCTAGAAATATCATGGATATGTGGGAGCCAACACCCAACCTAAGAGAATAGGTGGACATTGTCACCCACACCCTCAACATCCCATCAAAAATGCTTAGTCCCTCATTACACTTGCAAGCAGTGATACGTCAGGAATTAGGCCAAAGCAGAGTTTCAGGAGACGACGAGAAAGGAAATGATGGAGCCATTACTTTCCTTAACGCTCTCAATGCATATGAAGAACCCTTCTTGGTTGATTATGTCACTTCACAGAGGGCCAATATTGAACTCGGGGAGCTTCAACTTGAAGGGGTTGATCATTTCAATGGATGGGAAGTTGTTCGTGGTAATGGATCCTTCCATTTTGAGGAAAAAACCCAGGTCCGCACAATCCATGCTCTCTTATCCAACGCATGCGAGAAGGATAAGGAAAGACGCTTGGACTGAGACCATGATTATAGGATTTGAAGGGAAGCTACAGGCTCAATATCTCATCATATGGATCCTAATGAGGAGTATGATTAGAGTGTTGAAGGTAAATGTTCAACCGACTTGGGGTCTCCTTTTTATGAGGTATCGGTTTTTATCTCTTGTTGTTGTAGAACGCCTTGCAGTGCATTATGTTCTCCAGTTGGGTTTGTTCCATCTTCTCTTGTTGCTTATTCTTAGTGTTGTGGCTTCAAGTGGTAGAACCCCCAATAATCTTGCAACCAATCAATCTCGAGTTGCCAAGGCAGCAAAAAAAGAAGTCGAGTTTAACAAAGACTCTATTCCTACAGTAGAGAAGTCAACCATGCAAAACCTTGATGAGGAAGTTCGTCTTGTACATGAATTTAAGGAAGATGAAGAGGTGGAAGACTAGGTTAGGGACCTGATTCGGGGTCTAGGTTGCACCAGAACCAAGAATTTCATCTTCTTCCGTACTCTAGAACTTTATTGGTGTACTAAAACAATGGTGGCATTGGGGATGCTACCCAAATATGGAGATTTCAAACAACTGAAGAGACATATGGAAGTTTTGGATATTCAAAATGATTATATTATGGATATTCTCTCATGGATATCATTTTGTTTGGGTGGAACTTTCACTCTCCCATCGCACCGTTATGTTGGTCCAAAATCTTTCGATGTTGCAACCTAGCAAAAAGCATCTGTTGCTACTCAACCCCAGGTTTCTCATGACTATTGGAGGAAAAAAATTTGGTTTTAGTTTTCCTTTTCGATTATGCTATATTGATATACATAGATCTCTCATTGTTAGTCGGAAGTATGAACATGGCTTGGTTTCCCCATAGGGGCAGGTTTTTTTTTGTCACCAAGAGACTAACATGGCATCTTTGGATTAACTTTGTTGTATTTGCTTTGTACATTTTATTCATATTAACACAATAGATACTTTTTTTTAATTTGTTAGCTAAATATCACTGACTTGTGGGATTGGCCTGTGGCTGAGATGCCACGACCCAGGGGCATCTAATTCGTCAAAATCACCTGGGGATCGCACTCGTCCTGGACAACACCATCCCTTAACATGGTTGGACTTGAGGTGTCCCCAGAGGTTTCGAACCAGTGACTTCACTTGTGAAGTGCCTTAACATCGCACTCCCTCACCGACTACTATACAGCATGGGGACAACACAATAGATACTTACCTATTAAAAAAAAATCTTTAAATCATATTATTTAAAAAACTTCAAATTATTCTAATATCAAAATAATTTTAAATACATTTAAATAATTTAATTGATTAAATTTCATTTATTTAATATATATATAAACAAACTTTTAAGTTACATTCATATATTGTCAAAAAAAAAAATTAATGTTTTTAATAGATCAAAAAAATTAATCTATTAAAAAATAATAATAAATTTAATTCAATGTAATTCTTTTTAATATCATTTACTTGTGATATAAATAAGAATAAGTAATCACTGTCCCGGATGGGGTGTCACGTAGCATGCCCAGGACTCAAGCTATAAATATGGCAAGTCATTGCCCTTCACCTCAGTCTTGAATGAAGGGCGACCATTACTGTCTGCAGAGAACGGGAGGACAACTCCCTCGAGTTAGGATCATGGCGGCACTAAGGTTTAATTGCAGAGGTTGGGTGAGTATAGGGGTCATTTCATCCCAAGGGTTATCTCTCCCGCTCAGCTTGGGTTGGCACTACTTCGCTTTTGTGCTCCACCGCCCTGCTTTCTCTGAGAACAGGACCAATGAGCAGTGGGTTTTCCTCGCAATCACTCAACAAATTCTCAACCCTATTGGCCTAGCCATGCCGAGGGAGAGGGGAAAGTGATGGCGACACCCACAGCCTCACAACCCGCAGATCAGAAGGTCAGCGTGCTCACAGGATCTTTCCTTTCCACGTCCCGAAGAACTCTGACGCTCTTCTATTTCCCTATCGAGAAATCTACACCCACAAAAATCTCTTCACGGGATCTCCTCCTTACAATCGGGAGATCGTACTTCGTGGCTTCGGGATGTCAATGGTCAAGTGTTTGTTTCTCAAATCCCCGAACCCCGACGACAGTCAACGCTGACCTTTTTTTCCTTTCCTTTCGGAACTTTCCCTATCGCGATTTCGGCACTCGCAATGTCGAACAACTTGGTTTACCGACCCCCGAATCCTGATATGCCGAAAACTCTGAATCACGCGCGAGGTTGACCTTTCAACGGTCCATCACTTCATCGGCATTTTGAAGTTCACAATATCGCGAATCCTAATGCATATGTTTCGGGACTTCTCGCTACGAAACCTCGAAATGGTGTGCCACCCGTCCACTGGTTGATTCATGTGGCCCCACACTGTTCTCGTAGCCACCGGGATATCGCATATCGCGATTTTGCGTTTCTCGTTGCAATATTATGGAGTTTCAACCTACGAAACCCCAATATGCAAATTCACATGTAAATCCAACGGCCCTTGTGGCTCGGATCTACGGTCCTACCCCTCCTGATCTTTGAACCCTTTGGGAATACTCGCGTATCTCCCCTGCTCCTCTGTGAGATTTAACGGCTCACGAAAGTTCGCGAATTCTCCTCGGAGAATTCCAACCGTCCGTCCTTCCTAGGCGATTTTCTGTGAATGACCAAGTGTTCCTCCACGGAACTCGTCCACTTGCGGTGTAAACTTATGACGCTTCTTATCCACTTCCAATCACAGTCTCCCTGCGTTGTCCTTCAACAATTTCAAAGGCCCTATCCTTCTTGAGCTTTCTCAACTCTTAACCTCTCAGGAACCCTTGCATGCATTCCTTGTGGAAGACATTCAACCACTTCCAAGAGTTGAATCCTTTTGACCCTATGCACACTTACAGCAACAGTCCCCCAACGTTTTTCTCAGATTCACAACTCTGAGACTTAGCTTGGCCTGCGCACTCCTTGCACGGCTCCTGTGCCTGTCTGCACTTTTGAATGAATGAGAACAAAAGCTACCCTATCTGAATCCTCTGTCAACGCACTCCTTGCGGACAATTCGACTACACTCCTTGTAGGAATCTTTGTTCAGATAGAGAAACAATTGAAACTCATTCCCTCTTCCTTTCAGATTTCAAACTTAAACATGAAATCATATACACAACATATAAAGAAAATGTATAACAAGAAACAAACATTCATGAGCACATCATTCAGAATCAATACACAGAGAACAACACAAACCATGAATTTGAATCAAACTCTTCTATTAATCCAAATATCTGTACATGGGTGTTCTTACACATCCCTTTGCTTCTCCTATGCTCCAACGCTTCTATCTTTTTTTCTTTTACAATACACAATGAGGGTGTCTATATCCCGTTTCCCTCTTGCGCTCTAAAACTGTTTAATCTAGAATTAAATTCTATCTACCTGCATTAACTACTTTAAATCTCGTATACCTACTAAGGATGAGAGCGAATGGCTCAAGGTCTATTTACATTATACAAGTGCGCCTTTTCTTAATGACTTCATTTAAGATTGCACAACAACTTCAAGGAAATTCAAAATTTGTGTTGGTGCTTGTCCAGCTGTCCTTCGCTTCCGCGCTGGCTCGCTTGATGTTGGCGATGCTCCTGCATCAGAAAGCCAAGGCGCAACCTAGCCTGGTACAGTTACGCCGACAGAGACAGGTGCAGCAGTTGGAAAGAGCCATGTCCATAGCCCAGACATAGCACTTGGAAAGGCCAAGAAATCCACCAATGGCTTATGTTGAGGAGGTGATTCCGGAGGAACCTATCCAGGTTCCTCTGAAATAACTCCTCTTCATAGTTCAATATGATTTGTAGTTCCCCAACCACAACACAACGAGCACAAGTGCCCAAGCTTCCATGGAAGGAGCCACCTGCATAGTTGAGGAGGAATTCCCAAGGGAATTCCTCCACTTGGATTCAAATGTCTCAACCCAGGACACCAACAACAAAATTGGGGAAGAGGCAGAGGACTTCGGCACTGTGCAGGAGGACATGGGCATCACGTAGAAGGACCACCCAATCTTGGTGCCTCCACCGCTCACTGCAATCCATGAATTCTGACCTACTCTTCAATCGTTCTTCATCCTAGAGCAGTTAGATTCATATTTGAGCTTAGGATCCAAATGACAGACCAGGTCCATCAGGACACCCTCATAAGTCAGTGGATCAACATGATGTATGACACATTCTCGAATGCACCGAAAAATCAATGCAACCCGACCTGCACGAGGCCTTTCATGCTCTAGCCCAGGGACGACCCTCTCACCGGAGCTCCGAACGACATACCCCCAAGTGCCAATGATTAATATTTGGTTCTTTGCAATGGGTACCTTGTACAATTCCTTCCCAACTCTCCATACTCAGATGATGCAGATTTACAATTTTGTTTTCTTTTTTAGTTGTTAGTTTGTCTTAGATTCCTAGAATAGTTTTGTATAAATCCGCCACCTGCTCTGGTTTCCATTTGGCAAGGCAGATGGAAAATAGCTCTTGTGACTAAAAGTATCACAGTGTGCCACTTGTTCCAGTTTCACTAATTTGGCGGAACATGTGGCAGACTGATGACATGTGGCATTTTTGTATTATAACAACACAATAACAAGAAACACCTTTTTTATTTAAAAAAAAAAAAAGAATAAGGAAAAACTAAAGTTTTTAATAAACTTATTTTTATATTTTTACTTTTTTAATGTTTTTAATAGATCATCACAATGTTAATTGGAAAAAATATTCTATTAAAAAAAATCAAAATCATTTTACTTGCATTTACTTTACTTGTCATATAAAAAAGCACAAGGAAAATCTATTGCTATATAAAGTTATTTTTATATCTTTATTATTATATTAATAATAAAAAGTTGTCATAATAGACAAAAAGAGAGCTCTGCAACTCCTCTAGATTGGAAACCTTAGTACTCCCCTCTCCCTTCTCCTCCATGACTTTGACTAGAGGGGGGATTTCGGCTCCCTCCTATAGTCAGATCCTTGTGGGTCGGCACAATGGCCACCGCACCAACCCCTCTACTCCGTCAGATCTTTCACAACCCATCAATGGACACTTCACCCCAGGCACGAACACACATCCCAATCCTTCCTGCTCGACTAATTCGCAACCTCCTCCTTAGAACAAAGCCACCTCTCCCTTTGCCACCTATGGATTTATGCCAAAAGCCTCTAAAAACCCTTCTTATGAGGTAAAAACTGACTGCATAGAATGCTTCATCCAACATATGCAAGATCATGCTTACATAGGCAAGTTTATGGGTATTTGGCCAACAGAAAAGGCCCTCAACTGGTGGATCAAAACAACCTAGAAGCTAAAAGGATAGATAAACCGCAAATTAGGATCCAAAGGAGCCTGGACCAAACGTTTCAACCCTAGATTGGATAAGATCTTGGACCAAACGTTTCAACCCTGAAAAAGAAGATTTCATGGTAGCCCTAGTTTGGATAAGGCTATATTCGTTGCCCCATGAATTCCGGGATGACGAAATCTTGGAAGGATTTGGCAACACTATAGGCTCCTTCGTGGACAATGCGGCAACAGGCTTGACTTCGACTCAACATGCGCCTACATTGGACAACGTGGCATGCAACACGTTGGTTGCTTGAGCCACGACATCTACATAGGTGTCAGACTACATGGCATGTTTTTAGTTTTGTTTATATTTTGACAAATGTACTTTTGGACAATTGTATTTTTGTCTGTCATAAGTCATCCCTAGAAGTTCTAGAAGCTCGTACGAATCGGTTTCCCCACGGGGTGATTTTGTTCCAAATGTTTAAAATTGATGTATGAATCTTGGGTCGGATTTTATTTAGAAGGAACTGGCTGAATTGATTTTCCTCTGGGGCAATTCAGTAATTAAAGTCCTCAGACAAACTTGGGGATACTATAATTTTTAGCTTTGAAAGGTTTTTTATATATGTACTAAAAAAAAAATTATCATGAAATTTTAAAATCATCACATCATATTATTATTACTATCCTATAAACTTTTTAAATCATCATATTTAAGCCATAGATTTAATTTTGAAATCATCACATTACCATAATCCATATTATCATCACTATAATAATTTCAATTATTAAATTTAATATTAACATGAAATTTTAAAATCATCACATTGTATATGAAAGAGTTACCCATTATACTTTATCAACATCTCAATATAAATTTCAATTATTCCAATTAATATTATTATCAAATTTTAAAATGAAAGCTCCACCTGGATATGCAACTTGGTCTCTACCGATGGTGGATATGCTACTAGCTAGGGATCTACTACCATTGTATATGAAAGAGTTACCCACTATACTTTATCAACGTCTAAATTTAAATTTCAATTATCCAAATTAATATTATTATCAAATTTTAAAAACACATCTCCACTTGGATTTGCAACTTGGTCTCAACGCGATGGTGGATACATTGCTAGCTAGGGATATACTACCATTGTACATGAAAGACTTACCCACTATACTTGTTCTTCCACAAGCGTGGAAACCAGAGTAGGCAGTCAATTGAGTGCCCCAGCCAACTAATGAACCAGAACCAGAGTTTGAATTTCACAAAAGACTTATTACTAAAACCAGAGGAAAAAACAATAAGGGGACTAGACATGAGGCGAACCCGAGCATCCATCCTGATGAACTTTGAAGGCAAATGGCTCACAACAAGTCAGGCACTGACAACCTCCATGGAGACGCTCTGTGTTAGATGGATGAAGCTATGGTTGAGATGCCTCATACCAGTTCTGATCAGAGTAGGGTGAGCGGTCCGAGCTACCACTTGGAAGGGGAGAGAGAGAGGTTGGTCTCGATCATTTGTGCCTGTCGAACTAGTTGTAATAGGTTGGCCCGCGTCAGGGATTACTAAGTCAGGCACCAAATTTTCACAGGCTCGCTTGACAGGGAGTCGTACAGGACGTCCAAGTGCTTGTTGAGGGTATGTTGGTTATGTAGTTTCTCTACCGAATCCTTGCGCATATTGAAGATCAATACCAAGTGGTATTCCATGAGCCTGCAATATCAAGGAGCCGAGTGAGCATGCTCCCACGCATCGTCTTTATTCCATCATTCGTCCCAATTTATTTTAGGGTACTCATCCTTAGCAATGACATAATTCTTACTAGGATCCTCCATCTGGTGAGGGACTTCCTCTTCAACCAAGCATCCTGTCTCGACTGGCTCCAGAAAAATCAAAGGGGTGATGGTACCTGTGACTGGTCATTGTTCCAAGGTGGTCTTCGGTAAATTTGGCAGAATTTCCTCTCATTTGGGAGGAATATCTTCTTCCACCAGATAACCTCCATGGATACGCTCTATGTTAGATGGACAAAGCTACGGTTGAGCCACCTCATACTAGTTCTGATCAGAGTAGGGTGAGCGATCTAAGATACCACTTGGAAGGGGAGAGAGATAGAGAGAGAGAGAGAGAGAGAGAGGCTAGTCTCTAGTGTTTATGCCTATCAAACTAGCTTTAATAGGCTGGCCCGCGCCAGGGCTTACCTCTCTCACGAGGCATGGTTAGTCAAAGCACAAGGAGGATGAAAAAGGCAGTGGGGTGTATAGAGGTACGAGAGAGAAACGAAGGACAAAATGCTAAGGCATTGCAAGCGCGAAGCATAGCAAGAAGAATGAGACAATGAACTAAAGCCAAATGCCAGAAACAATACCCCCTGCAAGACGAAATCAACATGAGGACATAGGAGTTGATGGCTCTGGTTTCCATGAGTGCTTGATTAATGGGCGTTTGTTGCTTCGTAGCAGTACCAAGGAGACTAACTCAAGTATCCATTAATACCCAAGGCATTGAACCTTGGTGAAAGTGAATGCTAAGCATATTGATTGGATAGGGGAGGAGGGTGGCGGTGAGGGTCTTAACTACCCTCCTATCCACCGCAATTGTTGACATTTGTGCACCATGTGTCACCCCATCCGGGGGAAATTTGAAATTGTTATATTGTTTTAATATTCCATATTTAAATTAACACTAGACTTGTTAGGTTATTAAATTCTTGTTAAAAATTGTTAGTGTAAGCTTAACTTTTACATATTAAAAAAACACCATATTTTTTTTTTGTAAATCAGAATAGAAAACTTTAATACTTTAGTAAATATAATACAAAATGGTGACCCTGGTCTGCCAAAAGGAAACCAAACCAAGTATGCACCTTACTGATTGTTCTTGATCACCTGACTATAGGTTACTGGTCTGCTAAAACTGGAAACCAAACCAATCCTCCCTTTTAAAGTTTGAGAGACTTATCCACAAAAAATAGAGAGAGAGCTAACTATCCGATCAACTCAGTCTTGGGCATATCTGCCTGACCTTTGGATGAGAACACCAAAGACTGCAACTATCTACTACGTACCCAACTACATCATGGGCATAACCACCAGTACAAACAAAAAGAAACATAGACATAAAACTAAAATGCGTTGGAGCACTTGGGAGTGGTTTGTCACCCCATCGGCTTGGCCTTTGTTTTCCTCCTTTAGGGAGACTGTCCTGGTCCTTCAGATCTGAGTCTATCCTCCTTAGCCATCTGTGGGTGTTATGTCCAGAAGATGGATGTATCTCAGGAACATATGGAATTGTGTTGTGAGCCTCTCTTGTTTACTTTGTTGGTTCTTCTCTACTTCCACTAACAACTTAATGATGGTTTCTAACCCGCTTATTCGACAATGAATTTATTCTAGCATGGGTTTAATATCCTAGTGGTCATCCTCACACACCTCCTCCCGATTAGTCTTTACCTTACCTATCATCATTTTGGTGACCCATGTCGTCTCCTCAGGGGCAGGTGGCCCCCAAATCTCTTATCCGATCTATTTCCTGGGTGATCTCCCCCCACTCCTTTCCACTCTGCTCCTCCTTGATATCCTCCTCCCACTTATTCATTGTTTCCTTCCCTTTCTGCGAGACAATCATCTGGAACGTGTTTGTTGCATCTCTTGCAGCCTGCTCGATTCTCGTCAATTGCCTCGAGCTTTCCAGGATCTCCTTACCCTAGGGACTTCTCTTCCTCGAGGTATGTTTCATACACGTCATGCCACTATTCCTACTCGACCCTCTACTATAACCTTTCTCTGGGTACCTCACTCTACGTCTTACCTTAACCGACTTGAGCTTGAGACTATACCTTTCACCGCTAGCTAAAACTTTCTGGTTGTAGCTCTATTTGCAGTTCTTCTTCTTATAACATTCTCTCTTTTGATTACTTGTACCTCCTACTAATTCTATCTGGAGGTGGTGAACTTAACCATTCTTATTATCGAGTAAGTCATTTCGAGCCATTATTCTATGATCGCTTCCCCAACCCTTTCTTCTATCTTTGTTATCTCTGTATCCAGACACTATGGATCTCGTACTTTCCCTGGGGGTCAATGACCCTCCCTTTATTACCACCATCTCCAAACCGCCTATCTTGTCATGAATGGTCAGCCTGCTTCTTGAAATCTCTCTCACACTATCTTCTCTATCCTTTCTACTGTTTTTTACTTCCATCAATCTGCCCACTTGCTTCCTATCTTGTTCCCACATGATTGTTGGGGGCCTAGCGTTGTGAACATTATATGCCTCCAAGGTCCCACATCGGGTCGATGAGCCTCGCGTCCTCCTCAATGTGACCATCGTCCCTGAAGTTGTTGCCATGATCTCGTTCCACCAAGTGGATGTAGTCCGATATGAGTTGACTCCTTGGGATTTTGGACCATACCTCGTCCAGCATATAGCCCTCACTGATCACTCCTTCGTTGGTTAGTCTGTCCGCCAGCACATTAAGCGACCTTCGAATCCATCTAAACTCTATCGTGTTCAAGGTTTGTAGGTGCTTCCTGATTCTTTGAAGGGAGTGCGCTAGACACCAATGCCTTAACACCTTTCTGACCTTGGTTCCATACTGAATTTTTTTCACTTTGTTGATGACCAGTGTTGAATCTCCCTCCACTATAACATTCATCGGGCCCTCTCTAGGTAGAATTTCCAGGCCTAGTTCCAGAGCTCCAAACTCCATCGCATTGTTTGTAGAGTTGCCTATGCTCCCAACATACAAGTGGATGACGATCCCTCCATTATCTCTTATTACCTGTAACATATCCACTATCAGAATTTAAAAAACAATTGGGTTAATCTCCCATACAGGAGAAATCTCCACAAACCTGTATTAGCAAAATGCCAATTCCTGACTTTATACCAGGATTCGGGGTTCCTTCTATCGAGGTTTTGACACCCACGATATCTTGACAACTACAACCACCGATCTCCGATTCACCCCTTGGTTGTCTCAGCCCTACGTAGCTAAGCCTTTGATCCATACGACCGGTTTCCGTATGACCATACGACAACTTCTTCGTCGGGGTTTCAGAGTTTGTGGTCCCGAAGTGCCCATGTACCCGGAACTCCCGATTCTTCGATGTGTTCCTAGTGTATTGGTTTTCCGGGCTAAGTCCTGGTCAATACGACCACAACGTTCACAAGACCACAGTCTTAATTTCTGTCAGGGTTTGGCGCCTTTCAATGTTATGGCGCACCAGTCCCCTGGACTCTCGACGCGTCTTTACGCTCGCTAGCCCCCTTGGTTATACCATGGTCCATGTGACCACTTACCATATGACTGTCTCCGTATAACCTTCCATCAGGATTTCGGGGTTTATGATGTCGTGAGGCACAGGCCTTCGCAAATTTCGATCCTCCGATCCCCGATGCCCCTTGGCATTGACTCACGGCCAAGCTTGACCTTCCGACACCTGTCCCTTGTTTTGGCGCCTATGGCCCACACTCCCTATGATGGCATGGAGTGACACCCATCCTCCACTAGAGTGTTATGACTGTGGGACCATCGCGCTTCGGGATTTCGCGACTCCTCCTGTCGTGAGTTTCTTTTCACCGAGAATCCCGAAATGTCGAACCCCGATCTCTTCAGGATCCTTGGACACGCGTCCCTCGGGTTAACGGTTCTGATCATGTCAGGAAATCGCGGATCGCGATTCCTGTATGCAAGAGTTTCTTGCCTTTGGAAAACCCGATACTCCAAATGCCGACTCGCCCAGATCTCCTGCCACGCGTCCTACCAAGATCAACGGTAGAGATCCTTTTCTCGGGATTTCGCGACTTATCCTGTCCCAGGTCTCTTGTCCTCAAAAATTCCGATTTCCCGATGTGTCAAATGCCGATGGAACTTGATCTCTAACACCTGTCCCTCCGATGGACGGTCCAGATCTTATTGTCATTTCGAGACTTGAGTGGCCCCGATGCCTGGTACCCTGGATCTCCGAGACGGACGATCTCGTGACACGTGTCACTCTCCAACCGGACGGCTTAGATTTGCTCTCGGGATTTCGAGACTTTCGAAGTCCTGTTTCTCTTGCTCTCGGGATCTCCGATTCTCCGATTCCTGACTCTTCGATATCTCTTGCCACGTGTCCCTTGGATCAACGGCCTATGATGGTATCAGAAACTCGCGTATCGCGGTTTCGTATTGCAAGGGATCATGTCCTTGAAATCCCCGATATGCCGAACTCCGACTCTCGGGGATCCTCAGCCACGTGTCCCTACTGTTTGGACGGCTCAGATCTTGTCGGGGTTTTCACTTGGATTTCCCCGAGCACTTGTCCACGGGAATGCCGATTTCCCGATGGCAAACATCTCGATCCCCCTCCGGATCTCCTGACATGTGTCACGCATAATGGACGGTCCAGATTCGATCGGGAAATCGCGTATCACGATTTCATTGTGCAACGGTTCTACACTCCTAAAATCTTCGATGAGTGAAATCCCGATGCCCCCCCAGAACGCCGACACGTGTCCTTCCGAGATCAATGGCTAGGACTCTTCCTCTGCACACTAGAGTTTAGCTCCGGTGTAACTCTTCCCGATCCAACGGTTTACGGGATTTCTACTCCAGATCTAATGGTTCAAATCGCTTCCTCGCGTGCCTACCCCTGCGCAGCTTCTCCGGATCCAA
>ML777174.1:1035613-1068041 GCA_009831015.1 Picea engelmannii | reverse complement strand
GTTTGTTGAGAAGCTGGGAGCAATTATTGTAAAACTTCACAAGAAAAGGGCCGAATGCAAAAGCCAGATGGAAAAGCAATCTGTCCCATAGGCTATTTTTAGCCTCGTGGACGTTAAAAATACTTTCTTTCTTTCTTTCTACAATTTTGAATTTTCATTTCATGCTTTTTTTTTTAATTTGTTTTTTTAATCAATGTGATAAGTTTAGTTTTGATTATTTATTATTACGTTGAAGGTGTTCTATAGGGGAGGTTTCTCTATCCACAATGAGTCATTAATTGCCACGTATGTGTGTTTTTTCAATCAATCAACAAGTGTTAAGTGCATTATTCACCTTCGCCAACCCACTTCTCCTTCGCCAACTCAAACTACGATGGTTAATGCGTGATAATACCTAATGTTTTATTCGAGAAGAGCGAGGCAGGGTCAGATAAAGCTCTGGGACATTCACTCTAAGAATACGATATGGGAATATCGGGAATCGAGCTTGGGACCTTCTGTTAAGCAGCAGGAATTGCAGTCTGATCGCTTTGCAGATGTAATTGCTAGGGAGGAGTTTTGTGGGTTTTTTAAGGTGGATGTTCGGTTTGGGTCGGTTTTCATGGCAGATTTGAGGTAGTTTAATGTGGTCGAACCCTGGGTGTGGTTGGGGGATTCGAGCCTGAGATCTGATGGGGCGCAAAATAGGCTTCTGGGGTGTGGAAGGAAGGTTTTATGTTACGAATGCCTTCACAATTGTGACTTGTTTTGGATATGGACCTTGGTTTGAAATAAGGTTAAGGTTCAAGAATGGAGTTCAAATATTGATGGGTTGTTCCTAAATTCGATATCTGCTACGCGAAATTTAAATAACTGTATTTGCATTTTATATTTGTTGCATTATGAAGTAAAATTCGATGCCTCGCGAGGGATTTCCATGGAGCAGCCACGGAGTATAACATTTTATGGATTTTATTTCAGAGAATTTTGCATTGCAGAGGATGGAGTGATTTTCTTCAGTTCCTTTGCTGACTCCATCCTCAACCGACTCCATACTGGGATTGTTCAATACAGGGTCGCTTGCACATTTCTTCTTCATGATTTTTCTTTTGCTTCATAAGGTATTTCTACCAAAAGCTGACATTAATGTTATGATGATCTCTAGGAAGAGAGACGGGACTGGAACCAGCTTCTACAAGCCACTAGTTATTGTTCTCAATCTCTTTATTTTAAAGCCTCAAGGAACTGTTCATAACAATGTTTCTGAGCATGATGTAACCACCATTTAAACTGAGCTCTTGTTTATGTTGTTGCTTGGGTTCATTGCAGGGGTCAGGTCAGGTCCGGTGGTGTTGGAATCTTGCAACCTTTTAGGTTTATGATAATATGTACTTTCCTAATGTTGGGTGGGCTTCTCTAAAGTTTCTCTCAAATTGTTTATCTTAATCAAAATCATTGTCATTTCTTCATTACAAAGGAGCTCTATATCATACCTTTATGATGAGTATGAGTTATTTTTATTTTGGATTCTCTGTTATTCACAAATATTACAAGTTGGTAGCAAGTTATTTTATTCAGACTTTATTATGTTTATGATTATGATGGTCCAACTACTCCTTACATGTTCCAAAAATTGGAGTTATAATACAACTCTTAGTTCTTCAAACTGAATCTTACACAATTAATTGTGTTCAATTGATTAATTGGTCTCCTTTGATATTGATTTAAATCTTTTGTACTTTCTAGGTGTGTTTTCAGGGTAATTATAAACTTGTGTTAGAAAACCCAATACAAGCAATACCATAATAACAACAAATGCATAAACACCAATGATTGTACACGTGAACTTCAAAGTGAAGAAAACTTCTCGAGGAAGGAGAACTTCAGAGTATATTAATGATGCAATAATTTTCAAAACACAAAGCGACTGTATGTTAAATTTTCTACTTTGTCAAGTGTGTCTTGTTCTTACAGAATATTAATCCGTGAACTCCCTTTTTATCTCAAAGCATAATTATTTTTCCCCTTTTGTCTTAAGAAAAATGTCTAATGTATATTTTTCTGGGCAAAACAGAAAACATGTCTCATTTCTGTTTTTCCTCTCCTATTTTTGTTTGCAAACTTATTTATTCCTTTCCAACAATTGTCTCCTTCTCCTGTTGTCCAATTTGTTGGCTAATTGATTAGATTCAGTTGTTCCCAGTAAGTCATAGTCTAAACACGCTACAAATTGACTTTTTCAGGCTGTTCAAAATAACAGGAAGGGAAACTCGGATTTTTTGCTGAAATCTGGCAAGAATCATTTTGGATTGATGGAATTGCAGATATCAGATGTTAACATTGCACAATCTCGCTGCACTAGGGGTATTCGAGAATGTTGAGTCCAGTTCTACATTAAACTAAAATTTCATTATAATCCAAAATTGCAATTTGGAAAAGATTGCTTGGTTGGATTATAGTGATGGCAAACCGGAAAAGGTAAAAAACATAGAAAATTTAGCCTTCTTCTTCCCAGTGATAATGAATATCACATTGTTGTTCATGGGATTAATAATGTATTTTGATATAACATAGATTCATAATTCAGCATTCAGTTAATGGTTTATTCTGTCATCTCATGATAGGTCCAGCAATGTTTTTTTACTTTGAAAATATTTATGGAATAAATACATGTTAGACCTCCTTGTTTGTGAAGTTTTTGGTCCCAAATTGACGCATTAATTTTGAGTAAGATGATGATATTTTTTTGGTCACTTCCTCCACTAATACCACTTGGATTTACTTAGAATTTCATCTTTTAAACCAATTTGTATGTGCCACTTCTTGTAAGTGTGAACCTTTATTTGCAATATTGTATCCTATACAAGTTAATTTTGTATATCAAGTATGAAATCCACATCTGCTAGAATTTCAAATAATTTCAAGTTTTCATCATTCACTATGGAATAGATGTTCATGTATGATGGTAGGTTCAACTTGAACGAATTGCTTCCAGTGTGTTGTAAGATCTTTAAAGTGCCATACCAGTGAGGTTTCAACTTCTTTCCTTCTCCTTGGGAACTCTCATTGCTTAAATGCAGTCACAGAATATCTCCGACCTAGAAATTATGAGCAACTCTACTTTGGAGTCTGATCATTCCTTGTTTTATGCTTCAAATTTCTGAAGTTGTTATTGTAGCTTTTGGTGGATTTGTTATATTCTTCTGATGAATTTGAGTGCTTTGCTTAAGTCAGCATCTGCACTTTTTGTCGCACCAATAATTTTTTCAAGAATGTCAAGAGAAGTTTGAGGTAGAAAGCCTAAACATGTTTTAAAATGAGACTGATTGGTTGAGCAATGAATTGCATTGTAATTTGTAGCAACGTTGAATATAGGGCAGGCATGCATCCCAACTTTTTAGGATTTTCTAACTATACTCTATTGCAGTTTGTACCATCGTCCCATTCACAACTTCAATTTGTACTAGCTCTATGTATGGAACGTTGTAGACCTCTTCAACTTGGTGTCCAACGTTTCCCAAAGTGTGGTTCAAGGGTTACAAAAGAATTGTTGAAATACATGGCTCTATGGATGGAATGTTGTAGACCTCTTCAACTCGGTGTCCAACTTTTCCCAAAGTGTATTTCAAGGGTTACAAAAGAATCATTGAAATACTGATCAGAGATAATAGATTTAGATGAGTCCAAAAATATTTAGAGAATTTATGTGCTTGTCCCATTCCTCAAATGGTCTTGGTCAAACCAACACTGAAATTCATAGAAATGCTTTACCATTTTCTACTAAGTACCGGTAATGTCATATACAATCCAGTAAACGCTTCAAACACATTGAAGGTCTCTATGATAGAGGCCTAATGGGCACTGTACACAACTGGTGAGTTGTGAAAGACCATGCATACTATTGTATACTTAGCACAATATCATTTTTCATGTCATTCACATCTTGTATTTGGAATCTGCTTATAGGTGTGGAGAATTTTCAACTTATCCTTGTACTTATGATCTCCTCCATGCCTGGACTCTCTTCTTCGATATTTATGAGAAGGGTCGCAATGTAGAAGACTTTCTTTTAAAAATGGACCGAATCCTTTGCCCAACATGCTTCTTTCTCATTAATCGTCTGCCATGTTCGCTCCCATCCTCAACAACACATTATCA
Organism: Picea engelmannii; assembly: GCA_009831015.1. Lineage (NCBI taxonomy): Eukaryota > Viridiplantae > Streptophyta > Pinopsida > Pinales > Pinaceae > Picea > Picea engelmannii. Next base: position 1,063,904 of record ML777174.1, on the reverse strand, counting down.
AATGTAGGAAAAGATATTAAAACAATAACATAATCCACATATTTTTGCTTTGAATTTTATAGTCACACCCAATGTTTGATAAATTGAGTAGCCAGTTCGCACCCACAACATGAAATTGAGAATCCGCATATTTCTACTTTGAATTTATAGCCACACCCAACGTTTGATAAATCGAGTAGCCAATCTGCACCCACAACTTGAAATTGAGAGTGGAAATGTAGATTCCAATCGAGGGTTTTGTTCTTTACTTGCGCTCCCATGTAGTGGAGTCCAGTCATGTGAAGAAACCAATAGCATAAAGATGAAGAAACCTGGAAGTCGCCGCTATTGAGAAACAACTCAGTGATGAAGGAGAAGAGACGTGAAGTCGGTGAGTTTGGATTCGGTGGTGAAAGGGAAGAGACGTGGAGATAGAAGATTGGTCTATTGCCATTAACATGTGGACACTTAGTATTGGCTTTGGACAGACGACGAAAGCCCCTAGAGGAACCTCCCCTTAAACAATGGAATTGGGTCTTTGATATTAGTGGGAAAGGTAGTACCATTAAGAGCTACCAGAGGAGGAGTTGATTGGATACAGTGCTCTGAATTGAGGTATCTGAAGTTGGATTGTGCCTTCATCCCCCTCGTAACTCTTGCAATGAAATCATAAGCATATGTTGCTTCCATGCCCTCATTCCTGTTGATAATAAATACCAGGACAACAACCCAACAACAAAACCTTACACAATTTGTTAACTTTAGATAGCTTTTTGTTGCTTCTTCCCATCTTTTATAAGGATATTGATAACTACCGGTGTAAAATCCTAAATGCTGGAGGAGGATTCTCGCAACTTAACAGGGCAGGAGGGGAGCTTATCTAACAATAACAAAATACTCTGTCGATTTTTAGTCTCAGTGGATACCTTTTTCTTCTTTAAACCATGAATACAACTGAAATTTCTTCAGATGAAGTCTTCTTCTATGTTTGTGGATCTATATTTAATTGTTTGAATCCGCTGATTGGATCTATATTATCGACCTTTATCTTGCATTTCAAGTGAAAATGAGGTTTGGCAAAGTATATCTCTATATGAATTCTTTTGGAGACTGAAATGTGTTAATTGTCTGCAATATTGTTATCAAAAATCGAGCAGGAAAAAATCACAGAAGATGGGGTTTGTGTTTCAACACTGCACAAAATACATAGAATTGTAGGAAGTTTAGTTAGCCAAAATCTAAAAGGAGTTAATGAATTCATATTACTGCTACAAATCCTTTACTAGATGTTGGTGTTCATAAGGTTATATGTTCAAACCCAGAGAAGAGTTTAATTGCTCGTGCAAAAACCAAGGCTACAACTCGAAACATTGGAGTGACTTGGGTTCAACGACAACATACCCCCTCTAATTTTCATGGTAATTCAAAGGTTGACCTGGAAAATAGTTGTTGTAATGGTTTTGATAATAAAGGTATAATGGTTTTTATGTATGTTTTTTTTTTTCTTTTGAATTCTAAAATATATTGCAGGGTTCCATATTTTGAGTGCAATCCTTGAATCGTTTTCCATATTTCTTTTCAAGATTATCATTCTATTTCAAGGATTTAGAAGTAAGTCCAATAAGTGATTTGCATGGCTCATTAACTTCATGAAAGCTTTATGTGGACAAATTTATTTAATAATTCATTTCTTACAGACATGATCTATCTCTTTCTTGCTAAACTCAGTCTAAGAGGACGTTCAATCAATCTACTCTTTTATAATACCGAATCGTCTCCCCGTCCAATATTTCAGCATTTTGTGGATTAACGTATTTAATAATTCATTTCTTATAGACATGATATGTCTCTTTCTTGCTAAACTCAGTCAAAGAGGACGTTCAATTAGTCTACTATTTTTATAATACTGAATCGTCCCCTCATTCAAGTATTCTGCATTTGTTTTTAGTACAGACTGAGATGTAAGAAGAATGTTTTTAGGATATAATGACATTAGTTTGGAGTAAGAGAGAAATCGGTCTTAAAGATAACAAGAGTGCTTTCAGGCAAAGATTTGTGGGTAAGCAGGGTGGGGAGAGGATAACTTCGATGGTGACTGGGGGAAACAAGATGTTCTTGGAAAGGAAGGATATGCAGGGGATTGAAATATGGGAGAGTACACAGTTGTAAAGGACCTTATTTTCATGGGATTGGCCTTAAATGACCAACTATGTGTTAATCATGGATTTGTTGGGTTGACCCTTCTGTCAAGACCTTATAAGACTTTTATAAATTATTGTGTTTCAAGGATGCCCTCGGATGCAAACAATTGAGCTTCGATGAACCGTGCATTTTTAAACAAAAATCGCTCTCGAAGAGGCTCCATAACTTACAAGGTGCTATTTTCTATAATTTTAGGTTAGACCTACACTTAAACATGAATTTTCAAAATGATAACTCAAAATTGTTACCATTTGTCCTTAACTATGTTGACAAAAACAATTGGTAGGTTTTTTATGAAAACATGGACTGGCCTTAGGTCCATGTGTGTGCATGAATAGTGTTATACTTGTTTTACATGTTTGATCACTCGGTGTTTTATGGTTACCCTAAGGTACTGAGTAAATAATATGTTTAGGAGAACATGGAAGTAGACTCTCATCTACTTATGTATGTGCATGTAGTGTTATGCATATATCGCATGTTTGACCATTATTTTTGGAGGCTTCCATGACTACATTAAACTCTCATGAATATTGGTTTCAATGGTGAAAACTCCTCATTCATTGTCATTAGTTCCAACCCATTAAGAGATATGTACTTAATAAAATGGAGGAAAGGCATACAAAAGGAAGTGGACATGAATTATTGCTCTAATTACAAATTATTAACTTTTTGGACACATCTTGGTCTTTCCTAAGCTAACTTTACTCAAGTAAGTACCTTACCTTCACACAAGTAAGACTGATACAATGAGTTCCTTAAATGCTTAAGAAGAGCTTGGGACCAATTCCTTACCTACCTTAGTAGAGCTCAACACTAATACCTTACCTAAACTCAAATAAGACCGACACAATCAAGACCTTGCTTACCTAAGTAGAGCTCAAGACTAGGACCTTACTTGCCTAAGGAGAGCTAGCTTAGGTAAGACCTTTCCAGACCAAGTTTTCTATATAGCTTAGTAATACCATGACCTTTCCCATAGCGAAAGTGTATCCTACAATGCATTTTCTTCGGTCTCACTTGCAATGCATTTATATATTTATAAAATTAGTGGAATTGAATTATTTTGTATGCAATTTTTTCATGAAAATTATAATGAAAATCATTAAAAACAAATTATGTTGTCAATTTTGAATCTACTAATCATTTTTTACATGCTTATTATATGTTCTCCTTGTATGGATATTGATGTATGCTTCTATTAGTGCTAGACGATATGGCTTTTAAGTCAATATAAATATTTTACTCCATCTAACTTTTGTTATATCATGTGTGTAGTGTTCTCTGGTATAATGTTGCAAGCAATTGTGAAGGTTTATAGATGTAGGGTTTAATTTTAATTGTTTTTAGTGAGAGTTCTTTTATTAATTGTTTTTTGTGAGAGTTGAGCATCTTGGTGTTCTCGGATCATATATGCACTCCTATATGTACTCCTTTAAACACAATGAATTTATGGATTATAAGTTCTATTTATGGAAATGAGTTCTTTTTTTATTGGTAAGATGTTATTCTCTCTATTGACTATAGTCAAAGTTATACTAAACTAATTTCATTGAATGTCGTGGTTCAAAAATCTATATCATAGTAATATCATGTTTACAATTATTGATCTAAACAAGGAATGTCACAAGCTCACAATCATGACTTGTACACTTCTTCATTCACTCATTTTACGTTTCAAATATGTTCAACACTTAAATCTCACCCAATGTTTAGTTGTGAAAAAATATGCAACCCTGGACAACCCCGGGAATGCATTTCAAAGTTACGGCTTGTAGGGTTTATGAAAAATTATACCTTGCTTGAACAAGTTACCTTGTCTTCGATACTCGATTTATTTGTTGGATTCTAGAATTGATGCCATGACTAGGTTTTACGAGAGCCTTAGGTTTCTCAGTGTTGAAAATCGAAGGAATTTGTGTAATGGTTCCCTAGAATCTCCAAAATATTGTAAGAATATCCAATAATTTAGCCATATGTTTTACTAAAAATAGCCATATGTAAGTCACTTCCGTGTATTTGGTAGTGTAGCATGGGCTCACATTCCTGATGAGAAAGGAAAGTATTGCAGCCTAAAAGTGAGAAGTGTATATTTGTTAGTTATTCTGAAGATGTCAAATGTTACAGACTTCTTCAACCACATTGTAATGAAATTATTATTAGAAAATGTGTTAAATTTGATGAAAAATTCTTGGCCTACGATCCTAATTCGACGTTTGTGCCTTCTTCAACCTGCAAGCCATCTTCGACATTTGTTCCATCTTCGGCGTTTGTGCCTTCTTATGTTCATTTTTTGGTTTCTTCTTTTTCAGATGATGACAGTGAGGATGAATATTCACCTCCCCCTGTTTACCTTCCTCCAAATGATTCCATTGAACCCGAACCTACACCAACACCACCGCTTCCTAGATGGTTTCCTTCAACATGAGAAGCAGTTGGTGATCTTGTCGATGATCCTTCAGATTAGCATCAGACATGTTCACAGTTCTAGCGAGCCTCTTCATTTTTGGATCAAATTTCATAGACTCATGATCCAGAGACATTTGCACAAGCTTCAAGTCATCCAGACTGGGATACAACAATGAATGAAGGATACATATAAGAAGGGAATATGACACTTTATTATGGGGTGCAAATCCATCCGTAGGAAAATATAGTGTGAAAATTGGATACAAAATATAGCATCCTCAACACCACTCTAACACATGTCAATGGTGGTGGACTAAGCTATGGAAAGTCTTAGCCCCTCCTAAATTTATATTCTTTGTATGGATGCTTATTAAAGGAGTAGTGTATGTTGATGATTAAAATCACAACGAGGAATTTTGCCCGCAAATTATTGCTAAAACCTATTATCTAAACTATGCTAACAAGATATAATACTAGTAGGTGGGACCCCCTTGTAGACTAGAGGCTCAGAGGTAGTCATATCACACTTTTTATGCTGCTATTTTGATATTTCTTAAAGGGTCTTATATGTTTGATGATGTAGTCTTGGCTTCATTTTTTTGGCATAATAATAGGTGGATGATGCATTTTATGGATGTTTTGTTATTCGAAGCTTAATTTTATGTATGATTGGCATATATATTATAGTTGATACACTTGATTATATTACCAATATTATTACTTGGATACACCTGCACAAGACATATGTTAGTAACAACATCAAACAAAAGAAATGGAAAGAGACTTATAAAAAATTTCCAAAGAAAGAGCCTATACTATACTATGTTAGAAGTCATGTGCAATTTAAATGGAACAAGTTAGTGTTAATCCTAACTAGGAATGGTTAGTGGCTATGCGAATTGTATTTGAGTTATATTGGGCGCATTTGATATATGGTATGGTAGGGTTTTGGCAATGGTTAATATGGATTTTGGGTGGCGCATTTGGCAAGCAATATGGTCGTAAGTTTCAATGGTTGGAATTAAAGGCATGGTTAATGTATTGATGGTTGTTGGTTGTCGTGTACTTCAAAATTGAATGTAGAGGAAGATGGAAGTGGCATGCAGTAAATGCACGTCACTCCATACTTGTCCCATCGGGTCGTCACCCTAGTATGGTTATTGTTTCATTTGGTTTTGTTGGTGGTTAAGCTCTGAGATCCAACCCTGGAAGGAACTGCTCAGCCAGCTCACCCTTTTTTAAAAACTATTGGTTTTAGGTATGGTTCATTTCACCCATCCATGAAATTAACTCTGTGTATGAACAAACGATGGCTCAGTGATGCGTTGGTTTGTGTTTTCCTGAGATTGGCAATTGTGAAAGTGTGTGGGAATGTTTGTGTGGTTATTCGTTTTGCAAATAAAAGAATTGATTGGTTGAAGTTATACATTCGTTGGTTGTTCTGTGTGGTGAAAACCGTGATGGGTCTCTGTTGTTTTAAGTAGTTATGGGTATTTTTTTTCTCTGTTTAGCCTTGTTGGTCGCTTCCTCATAGTTATGGTAACCATGTCTAGTTGTATGCAGGTTTCTTTGGGGTTATTGTATATGTTTTCGAACTACCTTTTGGTCATTGTGTATTTTCCAGAGCCATGGTTGTGGGTTATCCACCTGGTCGTCGACTTATTTTTGTGGTATTGGAATCAACGTATCTCATAAGTTGATTATAGGGTGGCCATTATGCCAAGATGTATACTTTATGGTGGTTTGGTGATATAAGTTATGCCTCGGGCCAACATTCCCACATGCATTGTTATCCATTTATTCGGTCTTTAAATTGCACGAGGGTTATGCCTCTATGTTTTCTTGGTACTTGTTATTGTCCAGTGTGTTGAGTTTTGTACCTTGGGAGGTGTTCCCCATGTGATTATGACCTCCTTAGCACATGAGGGAAGGACATTACACTTTGTACCTTGTACTTTTGTCTAATTTCACTTTGAATTTGGATAAATGAAATTTAGTCATTTTGGCCTAAAATGACTATTAATTCACAAAGGGGTGAATTAGAGACATAAAGTTGACTTAGGAAACTTAACCCAAAGTGGGCTTGTGATTTAGATATTCATGGGGAGATATCAACCATCGATTAGATGGGAGATGAGATGATCTCCACCCTTGAATATCTAGGTTTCCTTTTGCTAGTCAAAGAGGGGCGCAAAGGGTGAAGGAGGGGCACATTCTTCATTTGGTCTTTTGCTTGTTGAGAGATGAGCTCTTGGAGGATGGAGATGAGGTCAATTTTGTGAGGATGCTTGAGGGAGGTCGCTTTCTTTCATTAATGGAGGCTTGGAGCTACTTTACTTGATTATTTACTAGAGCTATTCTACTTCTAAGAGGGGCGCATTAGCTGTGGAGGTTGATTCATACCTAGTAGGATATCTAGCCATCAGATTGCAGTGAGATCAGTTTTAGAGGGAGGCCATATACTAGAGATTCATTCCTATGGAGGGGTTTTCATATCTAAGATCACAGTTGGCAGTTGGAGCAGATCCAATGGTTCCGGCAGTTTGCATGAGGGGCACACCATTCTGGGGCGCATCTGTTGATTTAGAGATTGTATATCAGCTCAGTTGGAGTTGCTATTGTATCAGGCTCTTTCATATATTGTGTTTATTGTAACCCTTCTTCTTCTTTCCTCATATATACACACATATTCCAAACTGGTTTTCCCCGAGGGGTTTTATCCAGGGTCATGTTGACCAAAAATACCCGTGTCTACAAATGCATGATTTAGTTTCTTAGATCTATTCATGTTCAACAGTAAACAATGTTTAGGTGTGTTATGTTTATTTTGAGATGCATGTACTAATTTTTGGTGACAAAAACGACATGCTAGAGCACCCAAAATCGAGAACATAACCATAACAAATCAACAAAATACTTTTGGACTGTTGGCTATTATAAAACAACAGAAAACAAATTAACATATGGTTGAAACTTAGAGCCTTTCTTTGGTCAAAGACAGACCAAGAAGGTAAGTTGATAGGACCTGAAACTTTCACATGGTATCAGATCTTCGATGGCTGAATTTTTGGACAGTTGGGACAACATTTTGAGTGGCTGTCATACACTTCTTTCTGGTAGTTTTTTTAGGACAACCATTGACTCATTCAGTGGTTGTTAGAGGGAAGAATTTTTCAAAGGATTGTTGGGAAATTTGGACACTTGTCATCAGTCTCTTTTCATACCTACACAGTAGGAGTGAGACTGATTTGACATGACCTCTTTTCACACCTATTTTGTTTGGAGTGAGGTCATAGTACACTTGTCTCTTTTCACACCTATGTTGACAGGAGCGAGACAATGTTTTTTTTTCCTTGGTAGAGTGAGCATAAGTTGGGCAGTGTATTTTGGCAAACATGTCAACATATTATATGTGAGTTGAGGACAGGTTAGTAGGGGCTAGAAATTGGTCGCCTTGGAAGGTGAGGATGGTCTTCGTCTTAGAGGACCTCGAGCTATGGGATATAGTCGAGGCAGTTGTTCCCCCCATTCCTGTCACTGCTCCCATCTTGGTAGCAGAGTTCAAGAAAAGGAACAACAAGGCGAAGAGGACCATTTGTGACACAATTCGTGACCATATCATACCCCATTTGATGGGGAAGGCTTGTGCATATGAGATGTGGGAATCTTTATGCAAGTTGTATGAGAGCTCCAATGAGAACTAGAAGATGGTTCTTCATGATCGACTTAGGGGCATTCGCATGCTCAAGGATGAGTCGGTAACTTCATTCCTTGGTCGCTTCACTCAGATCAGAGACGAGCTCAGAGCCGTCGACGAGGTTGTTAACCCTAACTCTTTAGTGAGGCAAGCTATGAATAGCTTCACCAAACCTTGGGGTCCATTTGTATGTGGCATAGTTGCCAGGGAGGTCATGCCTACATGGGAGAGGATGTGGGATGACTTCGTCCAGGAGGAGATTCGGTTAGCAACCAAGGCTTTTGGACAATGACAACAACATCACTAGAAGATTGGTCAGAGTGAGGAGGATATGGCTCTTTGGACAAAGGGAAAGAATAAGGACGGTCGTGGGGGTCAGTAGGGTCCCAATTTTGGGGCCCCATCATAGGGGAGTGGAGGAGGAGAGAGCAATAGTGGTCAGGGCAGTGGTCAGAAGAGAGATATGAGAAAATTGAAGTGCTTTGTTTGTAAGAAGTTTGGGTACTATGTTAGATAGTGCCCGAACAATAAGAAGAAGAAGGGTGGTACTGCAACTACAACAAAGGATATTGACTTTCAAACATAGTTTCAGAGAGAGTGTGTTTTCCTCACATGTTTCACTTCAGTTGAGACGATACCCAAGATCTGGTATATTGATAGTGGGGCTTCGAGCCACATGACTGGATATCCAGAGCATTTTTTTGATATCAGAGACACTGAGGTCAGGATTGATATTTCTCTTGGAGATGATAGAGCTGTCACAGTTGCAGGGGTTGGCACAGTTGCTTTTCGGAGAGATGGCTTGCCACCTATATCGTTCACGAACGTTCTTTATTTGCCTGGCATGAAGAAGAATCTAATATCAGTTTCCACCCTCCAGGATAGAGGTCTTGAGGTGACATTCAGAGGCACCAAGGTACTGATTCATCCTCAGGGTTCTCCATGTGCCTCAGGACAGGTTATTGGAGTGAGAGAGGGGAAACTATTCAAATTGCTTTTTCAACCACTTCATGCATTGGCGGTGAGTAGCGATAGCAACAAACATTTATGTGAGTTATGGCATCATAGGATGGCCCACCTACATCATGGGGCTCTTGGAGGACTGAGAGAGGTTGTGACCGGAGTGCCGTAGATCAACATAGAGCATCAGGATGTTTGCAGAGGGTGTACGCTTGGAAAGTTTGCCAAGGCATCGTTCCCCAGTAGTGACACAAGGTCAACTGGGATACTGGATTTATTACACACGGACGTGTGTGGGCCCATGACTCGGAGGTCCTTGAGTAGTTGTGAGTACTATCTCACATTTATTGATGACTACTCAAGGAAGACTTGGATCTATTTTCTGAAGGCCAAGAGTGAGGTCTTCACACAGTTCCAAGAGTTCAGAGCTCTTATGGAGAACCAATCGGGAAAGAGGATCAAGGTCTTGCGGTCAGATAATGGGGGAGAGTATTCCTCGAGATAGTTTGTATACTTCTGTGCACAACATGGCATCAGGAGACAGATGATCGTACCTTACAACTCCCAACAGAAGGAGGTTGCCAATAGGAAGAACCGGGCCATTACCGGTGTATTGATATCTATGCTGCATGATTAGAGTTTTCCTTTGTATTTGTGGGCAGAGGCATGTGCTACTACAGTTTACCTGTAGAACAGGAGCCCCCCATAGGATTTTGGGGAAGATGACTCCCGAGGAGGCCTTCACTGATAGGAGGCCCGATGTTGAGCACATCAGGATATTTGGGTGCTCGACTTTCTCTCATGTCCCCTCGGAGAGGAGGACAAAGTTAGACCCCACAACCCAACAGGGAATTCTACTTGGATACTCAGAGGAGTCGAAATCCTATCGTATTTACATTCCACCACTTAGGAAAGTGGTGGTAAGCAGAGATGTTAGATTTGAGGAGGATAGGGATTTTGCGAGATCTCTTGAGTTGAGAGTTGGAGTTGAGGATGATGTAGAGTTGCCAGTTGCAGTCTCAGAGGGAGCACAACCTCAGTCATCAAGTACACCGGTATCAGAGGTGACAGGGTCACCATGCACAGCTTCAGGGTCACAATCAGAGCATGTTTAGTCAGATGGGGCACAGACTTTAGAGGGAGTACAGTCTTCATGATCTCAGAGTGTTGAGACGAGTCCAGAGGCAGTTACTTTTGGGCAGAGAAGCCTTACTTCTCCGTTGACCACTTCAAGGAAGAGGAGACCTAGATGGTTTCATGAGACCCTGAAGGAGGCCAGGGAGAATGTAGGGGAGCCCAAGAGCCAGATCAGAGAGAGTGGGCCACCAGTCAAATTGGGAGCATATTTGGCACTAGTGACGAGTATCAGGGATACTAAGGCATAGACTTTTGCGCAGGCAGTTGACCATCAAGTCTGGAGAGAGGCCATGGTTGAGGAGTATGACTCCATTGTGCACAGTAATGTCTGGGATGTGGTTCCGAGGCCAGTGGGGAAGTTAGTTGTGACTTCCAGGTGGTTGTACAAGACCAAGATTGTTGCAGATGGTAGCATGGAGAAACACAAGGCCCTTTTTGTGGCACGAGGCTTCTCATAGATTGAGGGAGTCGATTATGATGAGACTTTCACACCAGTTGTGAGATACATTTCTATCAGGACTATCATTGTCATAGCAGTAGAAATGGGTTAGCGCATTCACCAGATGGATGTGAAAACTGCATTTTTGAATGGCTTTATTGAGGAGGAGGTGTACATAGAGCAGCCACAGGGGTTTGAGGTGAGTGATAGGGAGACTCACATGTGTCTTTTGAGGAAGGAACCATATGGTCTCAAGTAAGCTCCCCAAGCTTGGTATTCATGGATTGATACTTATTTTCTTCAGACGGGCTTCGAGATGAGCGATGCTGATCGAAACCTCTATTTCATCATTAGGGGTGAGGACACGCTCATTCTCATTTTGTATGTGGATGATTTATTCATTACTGGAGTCAAGGATCTCATAGCTAAGTGAAAGCTGGGACTTGCATCAGAGTTTGAGATGAGTGATATCAGATTGATGCACTACTTTCTGGGTATGGAGGTATGGCAGGAGGAGGGTCACATATTTCTCGAGCAGGGGAAGTATGTAGCATATATTTTGAGCAGATTTCAGATGCAGGACTGCAAACCCATGTCTACACCTATGATCACCAACTGGAAGAAGCTTAGTGCTTCAGATAGCCAGTTGGTGGATGCCACAGTATACAGGCATTTGATCGGTTCACTTATGTATCTAGTTAACACCAGACCAGATATATGTTTTGTCGTGAACACACTCAGCCAGTACATGATTGAGCCGAGGAGTGTTCACATGGTTGGGGCAAAATAAGTCTTGAGATATGTTGTTGGGACAGTGGACTGTGGACTAGACTATGTCAGGGGAGATGGATTCAGTTTGGTTGGCTACACAGATTTAGACTGGGTAGGATGTGCTGCTGACAGGAAAAGCACCTCAGGGTGCTTCTTCAGTTTGGGGTCATGACTTGTTTCCTGGTTCAGCCGGAAGAAAAAGTCAATTGCTTTGAGTTTGGTCGAGGAAGAGTATATGGTGGCCAGTTAGGCCAGTTGTGAGGCCATTTGGAATTGCAAGATGCTGGTTGGTTTATTCGGTCAGGAGATGTCTCTGACTGTCATTCAGTGTGATAATCAGAGTTGCATAAAACTCTATGAGAATCCAATGTTTCATGATCGGTCGAAGCATACTGAGATCAAGTACCACTTCATTCGTGACTGGGTTCTGAGAGGGGCAGTTTAGTTGCAGTATATATCTACAGATGACCAGGTAGCATATATTCTCACCAAGGCCTTGTCAAGGGGCAAGCATGTCTATTTCAGAGAGAAGATGGGCTTGGTGAGGAACACCTTCCTCGGTAAGAGGGAGTGTTGAGTTTTGTACCTTGGGAGGTGTTCCCCATGTTCTTATGACCTCCTTAGCACATGAGGGAAGGACATTACACTTTGTACCTTATAACTTTGTCTAATTTCACTTTGACTTTGGATAAAGTGAAATTTAGTCATTTTGGCCTAAAATGACTATTAATTCACAAAGGGGAGGATTAGAGACATAAAGTTGACTTAGGAAACTTAACCCAAAGTGGGTTTGTGATTTAAATATTCATGGGGAGATCTCAACCATCGATTAGATGGGAGATGAGATGATCTCCACCCTTGAATACCTAGGTTTCCTTTTGCTAGTCAAAGAGGGGTGCAAAGGATGAAGGAGGGGCGCATTCTTCATTTGGTCTTTTGCTTGTTGAGAGAGGAGCTCTTGGAGAATGGAGATGAGGTCAGTTTTGTGACGATTCTTGAGGGAGGTTGCTTGCTTTCATTGATGGAGGCTTGGAGCTACTTGCCTTAATTATTTGCTAGACCTATTCTACTTCTGAGAGGGGCGCATTAGTTGTGGAGGTTGATTCATACCTGGTAGGATATCCAGCCATCATATTGCAGTGAGATTAGTTTTAGAGGGAGGCCATCTAATAGAGCTTCAATCTTGTGTAGGGTTTTCAAATCTGAGCTCATAGTTGGCAGTTGGAGAAGATTTAGTGGTTCTGGCAGTTTGCATGAGGGGCGCACCATTCTGGGGCACATCTGTTGATTTAGAGCTTGTATATCATCTCAGTTGGAGTTGCTATTGTATCATGTTCTTTCATATATTTTGTTTGTTGTAACCCTTCTTATGCTTTCCTCATATATACACACATATTCCAAACTAGTTTTCCCCGGGGGGGGGTTATCCAGGGTCATGTTGACCAAAAATACCCGTGTCTACAAATGCATGATTTAGTTTCTTAGATCTTTTCATATTCAGCAGTAAATGATGTTTAGGTGTGTTATGTTTATTTTGAGATGCATGTACTAATTTATGGTGACAAAAACGACATGTTAGAGCACCAAAAATCGAGAACATAACCGTAACAAATCAACAAAATACTTTTGGACTGTTGGCTATTATAAAACAACAGAAAACAAATTAAATTACAGTTGAAACTTAGAGCCTTTATTTGGTCAAATACAGACCCAGAAGGCAAGCTGATAGGACCTGGAAATTTCACACGGTGGGAATTTGTTGTTCCTCTGCATCGTTGTCCTACCCTACCCGGCGTTGAATTGCTTTCACCATTACATAGATCGAGAGTTATAAGAAGCCATGTGGTTCCACTGTGCTTGTATTGAAGGGTCTCTGCCTATTTTTGATATGTTCGACCTCCACTCTCTCTGTGCTTTGATGACCAAGTGAACTCTTGATTACTTCTTGTATTCATTGTTACAGAGCCCGATTTTGATAACTCCGACTGTTCGCACTCTTTTCGGGCATCTTGTTGACTGACATAGATTGGTTGAGTGGTTATGACAATTTATTTGAGTATTTGTATTGAAATCGTTGATTGAGTTAGTTGGAAAGTTGTGATCAGAGATGAGAAATGATATACCGTCAAGGGGTTGTCTCCTTTTCGTTATGACAGTTGCGTCAAAAACCTAGCTCGTTTTTTGATTAAATTGGTTGATTTGGAATTAGTGATAATGTATAGTCAAAGGGTTGCCTCATTTTTCGCTATGCGTTGGATCGTTGTTTTCTTATATCTTGGTGTCAATTGTGAATTGGTGATTGTTGTGTGTTTTATTAGCCCCGATCAGGATCATGGCAAATTCTGGAAAGTGATGATTGTAATTTTGTTGTTTACTATGTATGTATTATGGATGTATCATACATGTTTTACTTAATTGCACCATCAATGATGAAGCTTGAGGTTTTGTATTATGGCTGAATTGCAAGTTTTATTGGTTGATATAATAAAAGGCACGAAATCATGCAAGTTTTAAAAATTATGTTCAATTTGGAAAAAAAAACTTTGTATATGTTTTATTTGGGCAAATTGCAAATTATGGATAGTGGTTGATATTTTATAGTGATATATGATGGATAGCAATGGAGCAATGTGACTGTGTTTTTCTTTTGATTTTGTTTAAATGAAAGGAAAAGAAATGAAAGAAACCAACTATTCTCTTAACATGACTATTGAAAGGCATAGTGATTTTGAGTATGATTATAGACTGTGTTAATTGAGAATTCTGGAAGAAATTGGATGTGGGACAAAGAACAGTTTTTGACACACAGTAATTGTTTAATTGGTATTGGATTATTTTGTATTGAATACAAAGTTGTTTTTATGGATTACTTGATTTGTTTTATGAACAATATTTGTTTTTTCCCTACCATTCTCTCACTGTTTCGCACATTACAAGTCCCCTCACCTTCTCATATTCACTGTCCACTCCCTGTTATTAAAATTAAATTATGGTTAAGTTAAACTCTGTATTATGACATCTAAAAGATGGCACATGGATGAATTATAGTGATTTACTCTTTGATTTACAATGCAGTTGATTGTTTGATGATTTTTTGAGCAGTAATCATGATCTATCCCCCTTCATTTTAACATTTGCGCTCAATACAATCCCTCACATATCACATAACCCTTATTCACCCCATGCTCATTGAAAAGTGTTAAATGATTTGTATGGATTGGATTGCATGAGTCTAATATGTTGTTGAGCCAAACTTTGTTTCATATTTTAGAGATGTCATGTATGGTTGTTGAAGAAACTAGTTTCTAATCAATAATGCATACATGAATGAGATTTTTCAGCAGAGGTAACCATGGTCGAGGTAGCAGAGGAAGAGGAAATTGGAATAGGGGCCCTAGAAGGCCAAGGTTTTCTATACATTTTGATGTAGACTCACAAGAGTTGAACCAGCCATTTCAAGCTAGATTTTTTAATTGGATTGGGCAAGGAGTGGTCCAACCTAGGCCATAAAGGCCTCCCTTCCAAGCCCCACATGTCCTTGGTATCCCAGTGCCCCCTCATGTCTCACTACAACTTGAAGTCCCTGAAAATGACAGATGGAAAGAGATTGTCCACCCGACAGTCTCCCAACATTGTGGCTAGCCTAACTTGTCTCTACTTGCTCCTCCACCTGTTAATCAAATTGTCCAAGCTTCCCCTGTCCACTCACCAGTACAGTCTTCCCATGCAAGAAAAAGGTTAAAAAACGAGGCCCACCATGCTCCTGACAAAGGAAAATCCGTTGTTGCCCCCTCCTCACCCTCACATGACTCTGCCAAATCTATTTCCTCCCGCATGCATTTGAGAGATGATTTCTCTCATGTTATCAGTGAGATTAGGCCTAAAGGCTCCACACAGCCTAAGGAAAATTCATAGAGATCAAAGGGTGACAACAAAAACAAGGGAAATATTGCCTCCCAGAGTGGCAAATATAGGTTTTAAGTGTTTTTATTTATTAATTGTTGAGAACTGTTGACTTCTGAAATTTTGGACAACACACTTTTTTTGGATATATGGATAATATATTTTTGGAAATAATTTCAATTATTATTGATATAAATTTTCAAATTATGAGAGTGATGATGCGAGCCACAAGGAGGGATGTCTTTGATTGATTAACTAGTTGTGTTATGCTTGTTAAAGAACCAACGAGAGTCACAAGGGGTCCCACCTACTAGTTATTATTTATTTAAAACCCTTATTATGATTTTATTACTTTCCCCCCTTAACTAAAAACTTGGTTGAGTTTTAGTTAACTTAACTAAAGAAGTAGTTCAACTACTTCAACTAATTCTAATTTCTTAAAGGCAAAAGGAAAATGAGGAACAAGAGGAGAATAGAAGGAGAAACATACTAAGTTCTACTCTTGAGTTTTATTGAGATAATTCTGTTTTCATTCATTCTTTAATTCTTTGAAAGCCTAATTCTCTTTTTTGATAGCAGGGTCTTATTGTAGACAACAAGATTCATGGTTGAATTTCATCATTAAGACACTTGTTTTTTAGAGGTGTCGATCTATCTTTGATAGTCTGTGTAGACTTATCTGTTTGTGAATTAAATTTCATGACTGATAAAGGCTATTTTGCATAGTCGAGTGGGCAACAATCCGTGGAAAGCTGATCTAGCTTTTAAAGTTTAGTTTTTTACTTCCGTCAGAAGTCCTTTTGTATGTTTTTCATCGGGGACATCTAAGTTTGACTTTGGTCCAAACTTCCTTGGGGAATTTTGTAAAGAGAACGATTATTTTGATAAATTGGAATGGAATAAACGATTTCTTTATGTCTCGTCTTTTTTTATTATTGACTTGGTGTTTTTACTTCTATCTCTATATTTATTTCAACATCTGTTATATTAAAAAAATTACATAAATATTGATTTTTTCAACAAACTTTCATTTATAAAAAGATCAGCCTAAGCACTTGTAATCAATACTTGTGGATTAGGAAACAAATTTTGATGGCTATAAACATAGGGTGATATTCCCATCTATCTTGATTTTTCCAAGTAAGATCTGAAAATGCTTGAGTAATATCATTTCATATCTTTTCCTCAATAATGCCCACCTAGGACACATTGTAAAGAAAATCATGGTAAGGACCCAGAAAAAGTCCACTATGCAAATAGCATGAAGAAACCATCTATCTTCTCTTATTGTGTTGTCATTTCTCTAAAGAAGTATGAGATGTATCTTCCAGACTCAATATGTAACCTCAACCATGGGTAGGTGAAAATATTGAATCAACGCTCATCCTTTGGATTCTTGACTCAACTGATATAGACCAAGGCTCGGTAATGGAGGTAATATGGCCAATCTATTTAGCTCAATATGAATGCATATTTAAAAAAATTATTTCAAGCCCCTATATGATTTTATACAAGATCAAAGCCAACAAACAACATCCCTTAGATAGTAAACCACTAAAGACTACAATAATTATTTTGTAGCTAAACTATGGCCCTTTTCATGCCTGAGGGAATTTCGATGGAGCCTCACACGATAACCTAGGTATCATTGGTGAGAGGGGTGGATCTTATTACTTCATAAGAGAGACACAATTTCTTTCAAACTAGGCTTGGGATGGGCCACAAAAAAATAGCAAAATATGGTCAATGCAATCCTTGATTTGGTTTTGGAATTTGGAATCAGAAATTTGGATATATATGATGCCTTCAAAATTATCATAGGTTTGATAAAGTGATATACAAACACAAACAAGTATCATGCATCAAACAAGTATGATATCATCCAAAGACAAGATTTCACTATTCTATAGTTTCTCCGTCACTAAGATCCTCATAGAACTAAACTCAAAAGCAAATCAACTAGCCATGAATGCAACACAAATGGACCTAATAATCCTACAATTTTAACGTATTATGGAGGGCTTCTCCACATCAAATTCTATACTTTTTTATAACGACGTTGTCTAGTTGTTCTACGAAATGAATTTTTCCGTCGAAATCCGACGATATAATTTACACAAATCACTACTTTTTGTTGTTCAAAATCCATTTCTGAATGCAGAAATGGAATCAACATGCTGAAAAACCCATGGGGCAATTAGATTATACATAAATAATCACTCAAATCCACGAATCTAACAATTTCTCGTCGGATCTCGGACAAATGTCCCCAGAAAAAATTATCATTTCGTAGAACATTTAGTTGACGAATTTTATAACTATTGGGATAGTGAGGGGTAATTATTTTTTATAAACACAGTGCGACAAATATTTATGTTTTTGAAACAATGCGACAAATCTTTATGCTTTTGAACATTTTGAAGATAATTTTTTGTTGATCCTGAAGTGAGGCTTACAACTTTATGAATTGTCCTTATTGATATGTATGGACACCTTGATTTTTTTTTGGCTATTAATAAGATATATGTTTTGGAGTAACTTGTTTGACTCATATGTAGTGTTAGGTTTCTAATTTATTTATAAATATAAAATGAATAGAATTTTTTCATTGGAAAATATATATATATATATATATATATATATATATATATATATATATATATATATGATAAAAAAAACTAACTAGAAAATAAAAAAGTCAAAAGTAAATATATCATTAGTAAAGTAAAACTAACTTGAGCCTTTACCATCATAATGGTTAGACCATTAGGGAATAGTAATTTTAGGATAGGGTATAGGGGAAGGGAAGGATGGGGGATTTTATTTAAAGATTTAGTGTATGATGGGAACTTAAAAGACTCATGCCAATGAACCTTATGCATTGTCGAAGGATTTTCTCGAGCTTGAGCTACATCCTCGTCTCGAGGGGATTTTCTTATTTGGAACACTTGATACCTCTTTTGGAACCTTTTTGTGTTCCTCCTTTCATTCATCTACTCCTTCCTCTTCTATCCCTATTGGGACAATAATATCTAGATCAGTGTGGGACTTAAATGGATCATCACCCTTTGAATCTAAATTTTCTCCACCTTAGGATCACAAAAGTCTTAGATGGTTTTGCCTCACCATTTTCATATCTATATTGAGAGGGGGGGTGAATACGTATATGATACATTTTACTGTATTTAAACATTCATCAATCTATCATTAACCGCGAAACAATAATCACCTATAAATTCAAATCACATTGCACAAAGCTTAATGTGGAAACCCAATCAAGAGAAAAAAATAAATTATCTTTATAAATGTTTGTAGGCACCAACCTACGAGAGACACCAATCTCCTTAATTGGGCACCAACTTAGCAAGATGCAGGCACCAACCTACTAGATACACCAATATTCTCAATTGAGCACCAACTCAATAAGATATGTGTAGACACCAATCTAAGATCTTCATACACAAAGTACTTCTAACTTCACCTTCATGCTTCATTCAATAGACAATCCTCAAACCCAAGAAATCCTCATAGCATCATTCCCAAAATGTAATCATTGATGACATCATTCATTGATGACAACATTAAATGATGACAACATCCACTAACGACAACATCCATTGACGACAACATCCATTGACGACAACATCCATACACTTGAGAATAAGAAATACCTTAAGAGAATCCCTTAGACTTCTCTTGCACACCAGAAAGACACCCCAACACCTTAAGCGCACCTCAAACTTGATATCTTGCTTGGTTTCTCTAAAAATGTGAAATTATGTCTTGTATTTATAGTAATTATGTCCCCAAAAGGTTGGCTGAGTCAACCTCAATTTTCTAGTTGGATTGTTGGACGAAAAAATTCATATCTTCTCATTCTTAGGGATTTAGAGGGACTTCCATATACAATTGGAAAGGTAGCGAAATAAGATTTAAAACCATGTAACTTTTTCTCCCATTTGAGTTAGGTATGTAGGGTAAAAATGATTTCAAAGATAGGGTATCCAAATTGACCAAAACTAATACTTTCAACAATGTGCATCTTGCAATATTTATCTTGGACATTTGTAGGCTTGTAATATTTATCTTGGACATCTTTTGGACTCCCCCTATCTTTGACATCAATGAAAACAATATTTCCAACATTTTTTAGGTTCCTTTTGGAGTTGTGGCCCCTTGGAGAGCATATTTGGGGGTTGTGGCACCTTGATATATTATTTTATACATATGTTGTTTATTGTCTTGAATGGGTTTTGCTTCAGCTGATTGGGAGGGTTCATTGAATTCTTGGGAAAATATTGGGCTTCTTGATTCTTTAGGCAATTTTTAGCAAAGTTCTTATACTCATGGAAACATATGCACTTAAAAGGGATATGATCATAGTCTAATTTCTACTAGTAGCTCAAACTATCCATCCTTATTTGCAATGCCTCTATAAGGCCCTTCTCAAAGTCCATTTCCACACATATTCTAGCATAGGTATATTGTTTCCCGTTTGGATCAACTTGGTCAATATATTAGCCCAACTTGTTCCCTATAGCTCTAAAGGTTTCTCCATACCCAAATATGAGAAGAAAGTGGAGCAACCTTAACCAAATAGGGGATGAAGATATCTCTTCTTCTGGGTTGAAATCTAGTGACCAATGTGACCAAAACATGCCATGAGATCCCATGAATTAAGGGATTGATCGAAATATCAAATTTCGATCCTCTTGTTCCAAAAATAAATATAAAATAAAACACCCTCAACCACATGCAAACAAAGTTACATCCTTTTATTTTTGGCTTCCACTGTTCTGCCATCCAAGCTTCTATAGTATTTAGTTCGGTCCAGAAGCCTGTGAAGTTCCCAACCAATGTTTGTTCTAATAGAATGAAGACATTCTTCCTTGAATTTGGACATTGAAGCTCCAGTTGGGGAATATAGTCCATCCTCTTGATAAATATACTCATTGATGGATGAGAATGCTTAGTTAGGTTTGAAGAATTGGCCAAGAGATTGAATGTTGCAATCTCATTAGCATGATCCATTTTCATATTTCAAGCACATTGCAACAAAAAAATCTCCAAACAAGAGCATCATCAAAAGATATCCACACTAATAAAGGTTTTGGGTGCCAAAGGGTCCACCCATAAGTTGCATACATAGCATCAAACAAATCCAATAACCTCCTTGAAGTGCCTAGCTCTTGATTGATTGAATCTTTGTGAGAAACAACGACTAAGGTAAAAACACTAGCCTTGGGTGAAGCTCCTTGTTGTCTCATTCTAGAAGAACAAGACTACTAAAGTACCATTCTAATGCAAACCTCTCATTTCTATTGATTTAGTTGTTAGGGTTTAATAATTTTGATTTCCACCAATGCATAATGCCAATGCCTCTTATTTAAAAATTTGTGGATGCTCCCCAACATCTTTGCTTTTTTTTCAAAATTCTTGCATGCTCCCCATTGTCTCTACTTTTTTCAAAATAGGGAGAATTATTAAGGATTTTATCATTTATTTGAAATTCATTTTTTATTAGTCTCTTTGGGAAGGGACTACAAAAATTGTTTTAAGCAATTAATTCTTCCATACATCTAAAAACCAAAAAGTTATCCATAACCATGCTATTGTCTACACATTTTTTATTTATGGCGCACAAAGTCATCCACTCACTTCATGAGACTAGAACTCTAGCTATGTTGTTAAAATTAGATCTTTCCAAATCTTTTGACAAGTTAAGTTGGGCTTACATGCAATCTGTTCTTTTGGACTTTGGCTTTGCTTCCATGTGGGTTGACTGGATTTTGAATCTAACCTCCTCTGTCTTCTTTTCTATCCTCATCAATGGTGTTCCCTCCCGCCCCTTTTCACCCACCCGAGGATACGTCAAGGGGACCCCCTCGTTGACGATTGAAAAGGTCAACGTAGTTCCACCCGCAAAGTGTTGCTAAAGCCTGTTATTATAAAAACTAAATAATACTAATAGGTGGTACCCCCTTGAGCTTTTGAAGATTAGATATGTTCATTTTCAATGTTATGATGACGTGCTACAAGGGTTCACATGATTGACGAGAATTTGGTTTTCATTGATATAAGTTAAGCTTTGAGATGTTGTTCTTTCATCATACTACAACCTGCTATTCATTTATGGTATTCGTTCTTCTCGCACCTGCACAACAAATATGTTAGTGAAAGTTGCAGAAAGGCATTTTGAGGAAAAGCAAAATACTATATCTAATACAAAAGAGAACTAGCTCTGCAATACTACATGCATAAAGTGTTGTTGATTATTGTTAGACCTTAGATAACATGGAAATGGCTATTAAAAAAGATGTTAAATTACATTTTATATATATGCATATCGTGGAAATTTTGGTGGCACAGTTTTGGCAAGGTAATAATACAATGGTTATGCATTGGTTAATATTCATATGTGGCTCATGGGAGTAATGGCTTTGCATTTTTTTTATGGTGACTATGTTATGGTTTGGGGTTATGTTGATCACACCATGGGAGATGATTATATATAGGTTCATTTAGATTGTATAGTGGTCAAACGATTGATTTGAGTTATGATGGAAATATAAACATGGGTGGCGCATTTGGCAAAGTAACCACGCAAATGGTTGAGTTGTTATGTGGAACTTGGATTATGTTAAGGTTTAAATGGTTGATATTTTAGATGTATGGATTGATTAATGTTGTTAATGGAAGGCTTGTTGGCATGTACTGTGGAGTAAATGAGAGATGGGTGGAGGCGACGTGCATTTACTGCACGTCACCTTTACCCTTCCTATTGGCCACCACCCTAATCAGAATATTGTTTGATTTGGCTATTGTGTTCACGCTCCAGATTTTTAGCAGGGTGAAACTGCTTGGCCACTTCTCATCTTAATGTTTTTGATTGACAAGTATGTCTCTTTTTGCCATTCTTGACTTCACTTTGGTTATGAAATGTTTTTGGCTCAGTTGTATGGGTTTGTGTTGTCTTGAGTGCTGCAACTATGTGGGTTTCGGCTTTGAATGGAAAATCGATGAATCTGCTTATGATTATTATGAGTTCATCAGAGTTGGTGGTCTTCCTGGGTGATAGCTTTTTGTTACCACTTGACGCAGACCTATCGGCCCTCGAGCTGAGATCCTCTCACAGGATCGTTCCTTATCTCCCTCGAGCCGAATTGGCTCTTTAGATTCCCTGCTGGAATCACAAATTATCGATCCACGGGTCTTTTCGGAAGCTCCCCTGTGCGAACAACACTAGGTGCGAGCTCCAATTCTCCGTGCAACCATAGCACTATGACCAAGGCCTAACCCAAAAGGTGCTTTTCACAACTCGCCACTCGTGAGTTCGTGAGTCGAGGCTCCCGACTCTTCTTTTCCAATCTTGCGATACCCGAGATCATGAAATATGTATAGCTCCCCTCTGTCAGCGCCCTCCACGCGTGACCACCGGCTAAGCTTAACGCTAGCTCCTCTCGCTACTTGCCACTTTGCAAGTTGTGGTGTCTGACCTTGGCACCTTCCTTTCACAAAACCCCGAGAAGTGATGTTGACTTTTCTCCTCGCGTTCTCTCTACTCGTGACTTCGCGAGTCGAAGGGTTGAACTCTCGTTCCCTTATCTCACGAATCCCCGAGACGCGAGAGGTCAATGGGTGTTGACTCCTTTCACTAGGCGATGCGTGTCCACCTGTCAATCACGCGACCCCACCTTGAAGTTTTTCCACATGCCCACACTCATGCCTCGACTTTCAACACTTCACAACTTCTTAAGTCGAGACAAGGTCCTCTCAACCTCCGAACCTCTGAATACACGAAACGCGCGATGAGGCTCTGATCCAACGGTCCTCCCTTGACCCGGATCCAACGACTATCTTCGCTCCTCGTGACTTCACGACTTCATGACTTGGAGCACCCAACTCTTGGGCCCTCACCCTGCAAACTTTCGAGTTCGCGAGACTCAAATTTTGGATCTCTTCGGCACTTTGTCGACTCCGGGATTGCTGCCACCTGTCCTCCTTAGATGGACGGCTGCGATCTTCTCGTGACTTCGCCACACGTGAAGTCAAGGACTTCCTTCTCTGAACCCTGATGTCTGAATCCCCGATATGGGCGATCTCGCGACACGTGTCCACTCCTAGATGAACGATTCAGATCTAATCTCGCCTCTTTGGGACTTCTAAGGTTGAGTGCCTAGAATTTCATCCTCCGGACTCCTGAACTCCCGAACGTCGATATCCCAATACAACCCCTTCGTGACTTTCGATTCTACTTGTGAGTTTTAAATCTCATGCAACTCTCGACATATCCAACGATTGTCGGGTTTTAGCTTAAGATCTGACAACTCAGAATCTCCTCGGCTCTTGCTCTCCTCCTGTTTCTCCCTGTACATGAAATCTTCAATGGTCCAGATCTTCTCGACTGATCCGACGACAGCTATTGCTCCTGCTGAGCCTTAGTGCTTTTCTTCCGGACTTGGAAGAATTTCAAATGCTCAAAGGCCTCGACCTTTGTTTCTTTTCTCTGCAAGCTTCACAACTTTGAATCCTCGCCTGTGCGTATGAATGCTACTCCTCCTGAGATTTGGAGCCTCCGAACTCTCCCAAAGAGTCCTTTCGCTTTTTCACTCCTTGTAGCTATGGCTTCATGCACTGAAAGCACTACTCCTTCTAAGCTTATCCTTCGAATCCTTAAGGGATTCTACGACTTCTGCACCTCTGCAGAGTCCTTGCACACAAATGTGCTATCTCTTCTGAGCTTCTCAAATAATCAGACCCCTAAGGGAAATAATTCCTTCTTCCTCCTCCCTCAGATGGAGAAATATGCTGCCCTCCTAGCACTTTGTCTACTCAAGCAACCTATTGCTGAGTCTTTTAGGGTGTTCAACAACCCTGTAAAGATCCTTCTATGGAATCTTCTTCAATCTTTGAACTCAAAAAGTTCCTTCTGTGCACTCTAAAACTTACTCAATGCCCTCCTGGAAGAGTATCAAGAATCCTCAAATGATTCTTGCTTCTAATGAAATCACAACAGAGTTCTTCTTCTGTGCACTCCTTGCACTGGCTCAATGCCCACTTGGCAGAGCTTTACAGAACTCCTCAGAGATTCTGTTTTCTTCTGATTCTCACAACAGAGTTCCTCTGTGCACTCCCTTGCACCTGCTCAATGCCCACCTGGCAGAGCTTTACAAAACTCCTTAGAGATTATGTCTGCAACTGTGTTTCTCCACAGCCTTGCCTTTTGAGGTGTTCAACAACCTCAAAGGTCTTCCTCCGAGTTAATGACTTCAGCTTCTGTGCCCACCTGGCTCATCTTTGTCTGAATCCACAGAGTTCAGAAGTGCATCTATGCATTAGTATTCAGAGACCGTAGTACTCTGTCACGCCCTCCTGGCATGAAACCACAAAGAACCTTTCAAGCTTGAAAATCAAACAACTCCCTGCAAATGTCTAACATACATATACAACATAAAAGAACACAATGAAGCATCCACATAACACAGAAAACATGCAGGAAAATCTGCTCTAGTTTATATTAATGTAAATGCCTCTTTACAAAGGTGCCCCTAAGTTCAGACTTTAACAGAGTCTCCACTCTTTCTCTTCTCTCTCTTGTGCATCTCTAACTATATCCAAAATGAGATTGAAATTGATCTTTTACATGCCATCAAATCTACCTACCCTATTCAATGGCATTGAATGGGTTGTCTAGTCCACCATATGGATCTATATCTCAGCCTTACAAACATTAAAGGCCTACCTACTCTAATGCCTGCACAAAGGCACGACTTCACGACTCAACAACCTAAAACATTAAATTACATTCAATTTAAAAATTGAAGATGAGGGTTGCGCCTCTCTTCAGCCTTGAGTGCATGCGCTGACACGGATGGCTGGCTGACGTGGAGAGATGCTTCTACATCATCACTGCATTTTGTTAAAGGGTTTTTTTTATTATCCGGCTGGATGATTGTCTTCGTGGTTCTCGGGTTTAACTAGAACCTTGTTTGGCTCTGTCAATGGAATGCCTCCCATTCACAAGCATCATAGTTCTCCTTGTGCATATGCCTTTAGCCTTGAAGTTCCACCATAGTCGATGCCTCCCCTCCTGTGATAACTACTGTGCAAACCCTTAACCCTCCAGACTGGAGTTGCATAGGGAGTCTATTGATCATGTTAAGATTATTGTGGTCTATTACTTCGAATATGGTCTCACCCATTGGTCATATAGCAATTGAGTTAGTATAGATTTTCGTCACTACCTCTGTGATAATAGCGTGAGCCTTGCATTGCCAATTTTCACTTCTAAAGGTTCACAGTCACCAACATGTTGTCAAAGAATCATTTTTTGTTTATGGAAGGGCCTCTATCATTTTCGATTTGGTGCATGGGTATACACAGTTATCATGCTTGTTCGGTTGATTGTTTTCCCTTACCATAGTGTTGAATTGTTGGTTATTATACAACCGTTAGTATGGTGGTTATGATGTTTGGATAATGGTTGGCATTGGCAACAAGGGTTTGGTTTTGTTCACACATGATGCATCCTGTAGATGATGTTTTGGGAATTAGAGGATTGGATTGGATATTTCTACTGCATCTTTTGTCGTTGGTAGAATAGGATTGAACGTGCACGGTCTGGTCACTCACAGGCGACATAATAAATAGCCCATAATGATGTTTTGAGTTATGTCATGGTCATATGTTGCAATGTGATTATTGGGAATATTACACTGTGGGATTCTCTCAATTGTGCATTGTGTATAATATGGATGACTTGTTTTTATGCTCGGTGATACCCACTGAGTTTTAAGTGCGTTTGTTTTTGCAATTGATCACTATTGATGATAGTCATGTTGGATGTTTGGCTCGGTTTTTAAGTCGCATTGAGATGCTTGTTTTTACAGTGGCATGGTTAGATGGCTTCAGAAATTGACTTCTGCATAACCTATGTCTAATGATGACAGTTGGTTGTATAGTCAATTTCCTTTTTTCTCAAGCGTGGCATGTGAAGTTTGATTATTTTGGTTTTCCACTACATATATATGTGGGAACGAATATGAGTACAGATCTTGATTGGCTCTATTACAAGAGTAGTGTCTTCTTTATTATTCTGGGAGCACGACTTTTTAAATATAGATGTGAATTGAAGAAATGTATGGTAGTGGTGGATGTTAAGGATTATAGATTGGGAATGAGTGCTATTGTTGATTGTCATAAAATGCAGAATGTACAAAAAAAAGGAACATAACCTCTGCAATTGTGTGAAATAATTCTGTTGTAATGGCATTGTGTTGGTTATTAATGGACAGTGAAATTAGGCAAATAGACAGGAATTATTACTCAGTCATCTGATTGTTGGGTGATGCATATTTTTCGTATTGCAAAATATGTTATGGATTGCTTGATTAATCTCATGAACAATAAACATTTTTCCCCCTCATTATCTCATTTTCTGCTAATTACAACCCCCTCACATTTCCCATTTTCATTTTGTTCACCCCCTGTTATGATATTGATCACAACTAAGAGAATTTCTATGTCAAGTGGATGAAATGGCAGTGTATTGAAGTGGATTGCGGTAAAGTTTTTTTTGGGTTGATTTACAGTTGATTGTTGTTGTCATTGAGCAGTGACCATTTCTTCTCCCCTTTCATTATATCATATTTTTTCTCAATACCAACCCCTCATGTATCCCATAACATTGTTTCACCCCCCCTACTCATTGATTGACGTTAGGAAAATTTGTATGGATTGGATTTCATGAGCCTGTTACATTCTGAGCCAAATCTATTTCGTATTTTTAAGAAGTTGTCATGGATGGTTATTTAAAAGACTATTTGCTAATTGTTAACATATGCAGGATGTTTTTTTTTTTTCAATCAGGGAAGCCATAGCCGAGGAAACAGAGGTAGAGGTAACTGGAACTGAGGCCCAAGAAGGCCTAGTTTATATATACATTTTGATGTTGATTGAGAAGAGCTCGACCAATTGTTTCATGTTGGATTCTTTAACTAGATTGGACAGGGAGTAGTCCAACCGAGGCTTGAAAGGCCTTCCTTCCAAGCCCCTCAAGCCCCCAGCATCCTTGTTCCTCCTCATGTCTCTTTATAGCCTGAAGTCCCAGAAAATGATGGGTGGCAGGAGATTGTCCACTCGACAGCCTCCCAACACCGTGGCTGGCCAAACTTAACTTTGTATGCTCCTCCACCTTTAAACCCCATTGTCAAAGCTGCCCTTAACCACTCACCAGTGCAATATTCCCATGCCAGCAAGAGATTGAAGACTGAAGTCCATCATGCATTTGGTAAAGGAAAAGCTATCGCTGCCCCTTCCTCACCCTCTGATGACTCTGACAAATATGTGTCTTCACAGATGCATTTGAGGGACGATTGTTCCCATGTGATTAGTGAGATAAATCCTAAGTGCTCTGTCTAGCCCAAGGCAAATTCATGGAAATCAAGAGGTGATAACAACAACCAGGGAAGGGTTTCATCACAGACTAGAAAATATGGCTTTTGACTTTTATGTTATTTATTGTTTTATGACAATGTACTTCATGGATTTTGGATAGCATGTTTTATTTTAGATATGTGAGTATTATTTTGAAATATTTTCAAATTTCATGAGCTAAAATTGCCAAAAGTAAATGTGTTTGAGGGGAGGCATAAGGGATGTGTTGTTTAACTAATGAATTTTGTGTATGATGGTTATGATTGTTATGAACTAAAGGGAGTCACAAGGGGCCCCACCTACTAGTTATTATTTATTTATGACCCTATTATGATTATTACTTCGCACCCCCCCCCCCC
>ML777174.1:1021965-1035598 GCA_009831015.1 Picea engelmannii | reverse complement strand
TTAGTTAGCTTAACTAATAATTTGGTTCAACTACTTCAACAAATTCAAATTTGTTAAAAGCTGAACAAGGGGAGGAACAAGGGAGGATAGAAACACAAAGCATGCTAAGGTTTTCTCTTTGAGTTTATGTTGAGATAGTTCAATTTTCATTCATTCATATATTCATGATAGCCTAATTCTCTTTTGTGATAGCACGGTCTTATTGTAGACATAATTATTTAGGGCTGAATCAAATCATTCAAACACTTGTTCTTCAGAGGTGTTGATCTATCCTTGATAGTCTATGTAGACTTGTATGTTTATGAATTAATTTTCATGACTGATAAAGGCTATTGTGCAGAGTCGAGTGGGAAGCAATATGTGGCAAACTGATCCAGCTTTTAGAGTTCAGTTTTGGTTTTCTGTCAGAGGTATTTTTGTATGTTCCATCGGGGATTTCTAAGTTTGACTTTGGTCCAAGATTTCTGTGTGAAGTTTTGTAAAGAAAATGACTCTTTGGTGAATTGGAATGAAATAAAGGATTTCTTTATGTCTCATATATCTTGAGTATCATCTTGGTGTCCTTACTTATGCTCTTACATTTATTTCAACAACTGGTATGTTTAGAAAAATACATAAAAGTGAATTTCCAACAAGCTTTTTGTTGATCAAAGACTAGCCTAAGCACTTGTAATTAATACTTGTGAGTTAGGATATATATTTTTGTTGGCTATAAACATAGGGTGATATTCTCGTCTACTTTACTTTAGCCAAGTAAAGTTTGAAAATGCTTGAGTAAGATCTATTCATATCTTTTCCTCAACATTTATTTGGTGACCATACTGGGGAGATCTTTGATATCTCTCTGGTTAAATTTTATACTCGATTTTCATTGATACATCTTTCTTTTTTCTGATTTTGATTCCTTGACTGTTTTTCTATTCATGACTGTTCATGTTGCAAGAAAGCCCAATCTTGAGCCCGGTCTCCAAGACCAGACCAACATTGCTTTGAACTTGTTTCATACTATTTTAGACACTACTAGGACCCGTATTGAGCTTAACCATTCTTGGGCAGCAATTGAAAGAGATATTAGTATTCAAAAACGATTGGAAGCTAGACGTAGGCAGCCTAGAAATCAACAGTAACCTTTTGTTCCTTCAGTTTTGGCCTTTCTTTCATGTCCTTATATTTTCGTGCTTCTAGAAGAAGAAGAGGCTTGTCACCTGAAAACAATCCTATTGTTGAAATACAAAGAACAAATGTTGTGTTATCTTCCCAACAAAGTGATCTAATGAAAACTTTATCTAATTCATCTAGCTTGTCTTTCTTTCCCTCACCTATCATCCGCAATATGGCATCTAGTGGTGGCTCTAGTGGCACTGGAAGTGCTCCATCTTCCCAATATTCATCGTCATCAGTGATTGGTAGCTTGTACAACCACCATATCCCCGTCCAATCTATTACAAACCCCACCAAATTCATTAAAAAGTATATGCTTTTTCAGTTCAAAGAATATGTCACAACCACACCATGGCATGTGTCCTCTCCTCTTAACCTAGCACCTGCTACTCACCCACTTCCGAAGTTTAAAGAGAATTTTCCTAAGTTTTCAGGAAATAACACTGTCAATACCAATGAACACCTAGTGGAATTTTGTAATGCTTGTCATAACATAGGGGCCAACGACAAAGATACTTGCATGCGACTATTCGTCAATTCCTTGGAAGGGAAGGTTGTAGTCATTTTTTTTTAACTTCCTCCTAATATTTTGTCTACCTAGGATGAATTAATCTACTGGTTCAGATCCACTTATGGGAAATCCAAAATCCCCGACGAGAAGTTAAGGGAGTACAATAACGTCACTTACAAATATGGTGAGACCATCAGGTCTTTCAACTTGCATTTCACCAAGTTGTATGATCAAATCCCCGAATTTATCTACCCTCAGAACCAAGCCGCCTTCATGCATTACTAAAATGCATTGCCTTCTCCTTATCGTCATAGGCTTGAAGAAAAATCCATTGATAATCTCGGTTCCGCTCTGCACACTTATTCAGAGTACGAAGAAAATCTTGAACAAACTGGTCTACCCTAAGGATAATCAATTAGACAGATATACATGTCCGCTCTCTTACAACTAGTACAAGATATGAAAAATCATATGATAGCATTTGAGCGGAAGGGTGTTGTCTCTCCTCTCAA
This sequence comes from Picea engelmannii, assembly GCA_009831015.1. Classification (NCBI taxonomy): domain Eukaryota; kingdom Viridiplantae; phylum Streptophyta; class Pinopsida; order Pinales; family Pinaceae; genus Picea; species Picea engelmannii. The sequence goes on along the minus strand of ML777174.1, from coordinate 1,033,414 downwards.
ACATGGAGCTTCATCCTCTTTTGCCCCTCCTTTTAGAAGCACGGGTGAAAATAATTTTCATCCCAAGGCTATCCTTCCTAGGAGTTGGTGTAACTTTTGCGAGGAACACCATGAAGAAACCATGTAAGAGGTAAGGAAGAGTGCCAGAGACAAGATCTTTGGTAAAAGACCAGAAGCCACTATCGCTGTCTTGGATTTTTTCGAGCCAGAAGATGTCATGGTTATCAATACCAGAAACAAAGCCTATGCCCCAAAAGGAAAGTTTGACCCTCCTCACAGTTCTTCTAGCCCAAGCTCATCCTCGACCGCTATTGCACCCCAGGTTCCTAAAATTAATGAGAGTCAAAGAATCACTCCTTCCCCCGCCTCTTCCAAATACAACATCTTGAATCAATTAGCTAACATCAAAGCAGATGAAACCCTCCTAGACATGGTTGTCGTCCCTTAACAATAGATGCATCTGAAACAATTCATGGAAGGAAAGGCTTTCGTTGTAGCCAATATTTTTGAAGAGGTAAGCGAAGAGGATTCTTCTATAAATAAAGTAGCCGTACATAACTTTAGATACCCTGTAAAAAATCCCCATTTTTATATTTCTATAAAGATCATGGATAAGATCACCCATTGTTGCCTCATTGATGGTGGTTTAGGCCCAAGTGTTATGTCGAAGATTATTGTGGAAGAGCTAGTCTTATCTTGTTCAAACAAAAAAACCCGAAGCATGCTTTCCTATAATAGTATACAAAAAACAACCATAGGCGAGATTAAAGATGTAACCTTGGTTTTATGTGCTCACCCTGAGATAAGGACAACCCTCAACATTCGGGTGATAGATATGCCTATAAGAAAGTATTCAATTATCTTGGGAAGATACTGGCAAGCCCTAACAGGTGGATACCTCTCACTCGACAAGACACATCTATATGTTCCTCGGAATGGTAAGAATATCATAGTCCTTAGAGAAGGAAGGATTTCACCCTACATCGAGAATGTCCCACAATCTAACATGAACTATATCGAAGAAGACCTAGGAGTGTATTCCATCTTAGCTGGAGAGGATCATATTCCTTTGGAAGAATTGATTTGGATGATTATTTGTGGCATATGCACTTTGATGGTTCATACTCTAGTGAAGGAAATGGGGCTGGCATTACCTTGGTTTCTCTTGCAGGAAAATTTCATAATTTGTCCTACAGGTTAGAGTTTGCTTGTTCGAATAATGTCGTTGATTTTGAAGCTTTATTATTAGGCATTGAGAACACCCTTAATCTTGGTTGTAGTCACCTTTTAGTTTTTGGAAGTTCGGAGCTTGTTCTAAATGTAATACGTAAGTTTTTCTCTCCTTGCGACAAGATGATGGGACAATACTCCCAAACTGTTTGGGCACTTGTCTCGAACCTTCTATATTTTAACATCACTCATGTTAGGAAGGAGTTAAATTCAATAGCTGATTGATTAGCTATCTTCGCAGCCTCTCCTACTAGACAGATCTTGCCTCACTGGCCTAATTGTTCTTTCCAATCTCTGCATCATCCATACATTTATGAAAATGAAGGATTCTGGAAGGCCATCCCTAACAATGAAAGAAATTGTGTTGTCATTCAAAATGAATCTCTCAAGCCTGAAGAGATTATATCTGTAGAAAATAATAAAATTCCTGATAACTCGACTCCTCTCGAGAGTTTGCTTTCCTCGAGTGTTGTAGGAAAAAAAGAAAAACAGGAAGAAGAGGAGTTACAACTGAAGGTGGTTGAAGACATCTCCATGAAAATTAGGACACTTGGATCTTCATTAAATGTCAAAATAAATGTCCAGGGTCCTGATAAAGAAGAAATGAATTCTGCTGAATTACTTGGTGGATTTCATAAGGTTTTTGCTTGGTTTAATGAGGATCTTTGTGGTTTTGATCCAGGTCTTGTTCAACATACTATGAAACCAACTAGGCAAAAACAAAGACTTGTTTACTCTGCACAGGAAGCAACCTTTTGAGGGGAGTTGAAGATTTTATTAAGGATTGAAATGTTTTTTTTTTCCACCCGAAATGGATTTCCAATTGGAAACCTACTTCGAAGACCACTAATAATATTAGAACCTGCATTAGTCTTCGAACTTTTTGACGAGCAATTATAAGAAACCCTTTCCATCCTCTCAGTATAGAAATGTTTCAGCAACAGGTTGTAGAGTCACATTTAGATCCCTTTCTTGACAATTTGTTTGATTACGGTAAAATCAGGGTAGAAGGGGCAATTATTCACAAAACCACTTTTTTTACTAATTGCGATACTATGTCTTACCACTACCTGCCTTATGGTTTATTTGATACAAGTATCACCTTAAAAGGGAATAGACACACAACTTTAGATGAATTGGTTAGTCTCCATGCTTATCTTGATGATTTAATCATATTCGTCAAAAGTTTGATCGTTACATCATAATCTCAAGTGTTGGGTCATTTCTAGATTACTTTTTTCTTGGACACTAACTCGAAAATTTTAAAGGAATTATAGAGGCAATGGTTTCCCCACAGTGCTAACAGTCCTTACTTGAAGTATTGCAAGGGACCAGCGTGAAAGGCTCTTTTGTTGATGGTATTCTTTTGTATACTAGTAGTTTAGCTCCGCTTTCAATTTTTGTGCTTCTTTTACTACTTTACAACACTTTGATTTCTACTTTCTGAGTTAAATTTTATTTTCTTGCTGCGTTTTATTTCTGTCTTTCACTACTGTTGTTTGAATTTCTGCATTCTGACTTCTGCTGCAATTTTTGTCTTTATCATTTTAAGTGTTAAGTCAAGATAGAATGTTGGATCAATTCTGCCATAGTGACACCTCTGCAAAGCATTGCTAGTCTATAACAATCGAGCTTACACAGTTGTTACGATCTCTCCTCTGAAGGAACCATTAATTTGTTACATATTCCACTGTTATCTTACGAGGAATTGGTTGTTTCTCACTTCTTCTTTCCTTTTCTTCATCCATCGAGATCTTAATAGCAAACCTATGGGTTCTCCTCTTTAAAGTTGAGAGTATTTTATAGTCAAATGATTATGCATATAGTGGTAAAACCCCTCATACTTAACACTTTTCCATGAGTTACTCCCAAATTTCCTGTCATCTTTCCATTAAATCCTCTCATTTCCCCCTGTTGCATAATCATTCGAGTTACGTCTTCTTGAAATTACTATTCTTGGTCTGTGGGACCATGCGTTCTGAGTTTTAATATGTTAAAAACAAATTTCCTTGTGGAGTCACTTGTTTGTTGACGATTGAAAACGTCAACGTAGTTCCTCCCACAAAGTGTTGCTAAAGCCTATTATTATAAAAACTAAATAATACTAGTAGGTGGGACCCCCTTGAGCTTTTGAAGATTAGATCTGTTCATTTTCAATGTTATGATGACGTGTTACAAGGGTTCACATGATTGACAAGATTTTGGTTGACATTGATATAAGTTAAGCTTTGAGATGTTGTTCCTTCATCATACTACAACCTGCTATTCATTTTTGGTATTCGTTCTTCTCGCACCTGCACAACAAATATGTTAGTGAAAGTTGCAGAAAGGCATTTTGAGGAAAAGAAAAATACTATATCTAATACAAAAGAGACCTAGCTCTGCAATACTACATGCATAAAGTGTTGTTGATTATTGTTAGACCTTAGATAACATGGAAATGGCTATTAAAAAAGATGTTAAATTACGTTTTATATATATGCATATCGTGGAAATTTTGGTGGCACACTTTTGGCTAGGTAATAATACAATGGTTATGCATTGGTTAATATTCATATGTGGCTCATGGGAGTAATGGCTTTGCATCTTTTTTATGGTGACTATGCTATGGTTCGGGGTTATGTTGATTATGCCATGGGAGATGATTATATACAGGTTTGTTTAGATTGTATAGTGGTCAAACGATTGATTTGAGTTATGATGGAAATATAAACATGGGTGGCACATTTGGCAAAGTAACCACGCAAATGGTTGAGTTGTTATGTGGAACTCAAATTATGTTAAGGTTTAAATGGTTGATATTTTCGATCTATGGATTGATTAATGTTGTTAATGGAAGGGTCGTTGGCATGTACTGTGGAGTAAATGAGAGATGGGTGGAGGCGACGTGCATTTACTACACGTCACCTTTACCCTTCCCATTGGCCACCACCCTAATCAGACTATTGTTTGATCTAGCTGTTGTGTTCATGCTCCGGATTTTTAGTAGGGTGAAACCGCTTGGTCGCTTCTCGTCTTAAGGTTTTCGATTGACATATATGTCTCTTTTGTCCATTCTTGACTTCACTCTGGTTATGAAATGTTTTTGGCTCAGTTGTATGGGTTTGTGTTGTCTTGAGTGCTGCAACTCTATGGGTTTCGACTTTGAATGAAAAATCGATGGTTTTGCTTATGATTGTTATGAGTTCATTGGAGTTGGTGGTCTTCATGGGTGATAGCTTTTTGTTACCACTGTGTTTTGTTAAAGGTTTTTTTTTTATTATCTAGCTGGACGATTGCCTTCGCGGTTCTTAGGTTTAACTAGAACCATGTTCGGCTTTGTCAAGGGAATGCCTGTCGTTCACAAGCATCGTAGTCCTCCTTATGCATATGCCTTTAGCCTCAAAGTTCCATCATAGTCGGTGCCTCCCCTCCTGTGATGGCTACTGTGCAAACCCTTAACCCTCCAGACTGAAGCTGCATAGAGAGTCTGTCGAGCATGTTAAGATTATTGTGGTCTATTACTTTGAATGCGGGATCACCCGTTGGTCATATAGCAGTCTTGTTCATATGTCTTTTCGTCACTACCTCTGTGATAATAGCATGAGCCTTCCATTGTCAATTTGCACTTCTAAAGGTTCACCATCACTAGCCTGTTGTCAAAGAATCAATTTTTGTTTATGGAAGGGCCTCTATCTTTTTCGATTTGGTGTGTGGGTATACACAGTTATTGTGCTTGTTCGATTGATTGTTTTCCCTTACCACAGTTCCAAATTGTTGGTTATTATATAGTCGTTAGAATGGTGCTTATGATGTTTGGATAATGGTTGGCATTGGCCATAAGGGTCTAGTGTTGTTCACACATGATGCGTCTTGTAGATGATGTTTTGGTAATTAGTGGATTGGATTGGATATTTCTACTGCATCTTTTGTCATTGGTACAATAGCCCTGAACGTGCACGGCCTGGTCACTCACAGGCAACTTAATAAATAACCCAGAATGATGTTTTGAGTTATTTCATGGTCATATGTTGTTGTGTGATTATTGGGAATATTACATGGTGGGATTCTCTCAGTTGTGCACCGTGTATAATATGGATGACTTGTTTTTATGCTCGGTGATACCCACTGAGTTTTAAGTGCGTTTGTTTTTGCAATTGATCACTATTGATGACAATCATGTTGGATGTTTGGCTTGGTTTTTAAGTCACATTGAGATGCTTGTTTTTACAGTGGCATGGTTAGATGGATTCAGAAATTGACTTTGACTTCTGCATAACCTGTGTCTAATGATGATTGTTGGTTGTATAGTTGATTGCCTTTTTTCTCAAGTGTGGCATGTGAAGTTTGATTATTTTGGTTTTCCACTACATATATATGTGGGAATGAATATGAGTACAGATCTTGATTGGCTCCATTACAGGAGTAGTGTTTTCTTTATTATTCTGGGAGCATGAATTTTTAAATATAGATGTGGATTGAATAAATGTATGGCAGTGGTGGATGTTAAGGATTGTAGATTGGGAATGAGTGTTATTGTTGATTGTCATAAAATGCAGAATGTACAAATAAAAGGAACAAAACCTCTACACTTGTGTGAAATACTTATGTTGTAATGGCACTGTGTTGAATATTAATGGACAATGAAATTAGGCAAATACACAGGAATTGTTACTCAGTCATATGATTGTTGGTTGATGCGTATTTTTTGTACTGCAAAATATGTTATGGATTGTTTGATTAATATCATGAACAATAAATGTTTTTTTTCCCTCTCATTATCTCGGTTTCTGCTAATTACAACCTCCTCACATTTCCCATTTTTATTTTGTTAACCCCCTGTTCTGATATTGATCACAACTAAGAGAATTTTTTTGTCAAGTGGATGAAATGACAGTGTCTTGAAGTGGATCGCTGTAAAGTTTTTTTGGGGTTGATTTATAGTTGATTGTTGTTGTCATTGAGAAATGACCATTTCTTCTCCCCTTTCATTATATCATATTTTCGCTCAATACCAACCCCTAATGTATCCCATAACATTTTTTTAACCCCCCTGCTCATTGATTGACGTTAGGACAATTTGTATGGATTGGATTACATGAGGCTGTTACATTCTGAGCCAAATATATTTCATATTTTTAAAGAGTTGTCATGCATGGTTATTTAAAAGACTATTTGCTAATTGTTAACATATGCAGGATGAGTTTTTTTAGTCGGGGAAGCCATGGCCAAGGAAATAGAGGTAGAGGTAACTGGAACCGAGGCCCAAGAAGGCCTAGGTTCTCTATACATTTTGATGTTGATTCAGAAGATCTCAGCCAATTGTTTCATGCTAGATTATTTAACTGGACTGGACATGGAATAGTCCAACCAAGGCATGAAAGGCCTCCCTTCCAAGCCCCTCAATCCCCCGACATCCCTGTGCCTCCTCATGTCTCTTTACAGCCCGAAGTCCCGAAAAATGATGGGTGGCAGGAGATTGTCCACTCGACATCCTCCCAACACTGTGGCTATCCAAACTTAACTTTTCCTTATCCTCCACCTTTAAGCCCCATTGTCCAAAGTGCTCCTAACCACTCACCAATGCAATCTTTCCATGCCAGCAAGAGATTGAATACTGAAGCCCATCATGCATTTGATAAAGGAAAATCTATTGCCGCCCCTTCCTCACCCTCCGATAACTCTAGCAAATCCGTGTCTTCACGTATGCATTTGAGGGACGATTGTTCCCATGTGATCAGTGAGATAAAGCGTAAGGGCTCTGGCCAGCCCAAGGCAAATTCAGGAAAATCAAGAGGTGACAATAGCAACCAAGGAAGGGTTGCATCACAGACTGGAAAATATGGCTTTTGACTTTTATGTTATTTATTATTTTATGATGGTGTGCTTCATGGATTTTGGAAAACATGTTTTATTTTGGATATATGAGTATTATTTTGAAATATTTTCAAATTTCATGAGCTAAAATTGCCAAAAGTAAATGTGTTTGAGGGGAGGCGCAAGGGATGTGTTGTTTAACCAATGGATTTTGTGTATGATGGTTATGATTGTTATGAACTAAATGGAGTCACAAGGGGTCCCACCTACTAGTTATTATTTATTTATGACCCTATTATGATTGTTACCCCCCCGCTTAACTAAAGTTAGTTGAGTCTTTAGTTAGCTTAACTAATAAGTTGGTTCAACTACTTCAACCAATTCAAATTTGTTAAAATCTTAACAAGGGGAGGAACAAGGGAGGATAGAAGCACAAAACATGCTAAGGTTTTCTCTTTGAGTTTATGTTGAGATAGTTCAGTTTTCATTCATTCATATATTCATCATAGCCTAATTCTGTTTTGTGATAGCAGGCTCTTATTGTAGACAACAATATTCAGGGCTTAATCAAATCATTTAGACACTTGTTCTTCAGAGGTGTTGATCTATATTTGATAGTCTGTGTAAACTTTTCCGATTATGAATTAATTTCATGATTGATAAAGGCTATTGTGTAGAGTCAAGTGGGCAATAATCTATGGCAAGCCGATCCAACTTTTAGAGTTCAGTTTTGGTTTTCTGTCAGAGGTATTTCTGTATGTTCCATAGGGGATTTCTATGTTTGACATTGGTCCAAGATTTCTGTGTGAAGTTTTGTAAAGACAATGACTCTTTGGTGAATTGGAATGAAATAAAGGATTGATTTATGTCTCATATATATTGAGTATCATCTTGGTGTCCTTACTTCTATTCTTACATTTATTTCAACAACTGATATGTTCAGAAAAATACATAAAAAGTGAATTTCCAACAAGCTTTTTGTTGATAAAAGACTAGCCTAAGCACTTGTAATTAATACTTGTGAGTTAGGATATATATTTTTGTTGGATATAAACATAGGGTGATATTCCCGTCTACTTTACTTTATCCAAGTAAAGTCTGAAAATGATTGAGTAAGATCAATTCATATATTTTCCTCAACACCCATGTCACCCTTTCTCTTCATAATCATGACAGAAGACCTAAGTCAGGTTATTCAAGCTTCAATTACAGACCATACTTTAGCTGGGTTACCCTTGCATGACATAGATCCTCTGGTCTCCCACAGTCAATTCGTTGATGACACCTTGATGGGATCCCCCACAGTCCAAGAGGCCCAAAAAATCCTCCTCATCCTTCAAACCTTCTGCGTTGCCTCGGGAATGGACATAAATAAAGACAAGTCCTAGATCTTCTTTTTTAACACCTCGATCCCAGTCCAACTTCACATAACATCGATCCTGGGTTTCACTTGAAGCTCCCTTTTGTCCAAATATCTAGGTATTCCCTTCCTAGACAAGACCCTTTGAAACAACTCTTGGGAAGGCCTTCTCACCTCCTTTATGAAAATAATTTCCTCTTGGACCTTTCGTGCATTCAACCTCCCCAGCCGCCTTATCCTCCTCAAGTCTATCATGCAAGCCCTGCCAATCTACACCTTCTCGGCTTTAGCCACTCCAAGTTTCATCCTCAATGCTACCAGAACCCTGCAAATAAATTTTCTGTGGAAGGGGGCCAAGACTGGAAAAAAAATGGCTCTAATCAGCTGGGAAAATATCTGCAAACCCAAATCACAAGGAGGCCTCAGGCTAAGGGATCCGAAAAATATGAATAAAGTCTTGAGTGCCAAAATCTGGGGGAGATGGCTCAAGACACCCCAAGATATTCAGACCAAGCTTTTGAGGAGAAAGCATGAACCAAGCATTGTCGAAAAGAACCTCATCAGATGGAACGAGAATACTCCAAGGTCCTTAATTTGGATGACAACCAAGCAGAACCATCTTTTGGTGGTCAATCATGCCTTCTGGGAAGTCTGTAATGGAAAATCAAATTCATAATGGAATGACTCGTGGCAGTAGTTGCCCGTTCTAGCACAAGATTCCCTAGTTGACACCTTCCTCATCCTAGCTACCCAAGTAGGACTGACAAAAGTAGCAGACTATTAGCAAGAGAATCCACCTGGATCCACATGGAAAACTTGTAAATCCTCTAGAAGTGACCTTCATATTACATAGCACGTGGATCTACAACCTTGGTACAATTTGATCAATGCGAGGAAAATTCAAATCCTTCAGGGAGAGGACATCTTACAATGGGGGCACTCATCACCGGGCATATTCAACATTGAAGAAGCTTACAATATCAAGGTGGACCACTGCCCCAACCCCCATGAGAAGGTCTGGACGAAAATATGGTCAAACAAGCGTTGGTTGAAAATTAGTACCTTCCTATGGTTGGTGGATCATAGAAGTATTCTCACTTGGGACAATCTCATGAAGTGAGGATTCACAGGGCCATCTATATGCTCACTTTGCTTGAGGGAAGTGGAAATGAAAAATCATTTGCTCAATCTCTGCTCCTATAGCTCCCAAGTCTAGGATCAATGTGCCACAGTCATGCATACGTTAGATCGCAAGCGCGAGGGCCTCAGGGAAACCATAGAAGAATGGTGAGATATAGCATTCCAATCTCCCATTCTTAATAACATCTGGCAGCTACTCCTAGGGTTTGTCCTCTAGAAAATTTGGAAAGAGAGGAATAGACGTATCTTCCTATCAACACAATGAGACTGGAAAATTATCTGGACTCAAGTTTGCAGGAATATTAGAGAAGCCATCAGTCTGCATCCATGGAAAGAAACAGATCTGAATTTTCCTACACACGAACAGAGCATCTTGGACAGCTGGAATGTCACCTTGAATCCCTTTTCCACCAAAAATCCCCAGTTCTCCCAAATCAAAGGCAACCCCTCTCTTTGGTCTCCTCCGCCTACATGATTCATCAAGTTAAACTTCGATGGTGCCTCAAAAGGAAATCCAAGTGTAGCAGGTTTTGGTGTGGTCTTCCTCAACAGATGGGAATTTTTGCTCATCTCAATGGGCAGTCTGGGTCATACCAAAAACAATGTGGTAGAGCTACGGGGTCTCACAAAAGGTCTACAGATAGCTCTAGCTCAGGGATACCACCAATTGATTGTGGAAGGGGACTCGAAAGTAATTCTCAATCTCCTTGGGAAAATTCTTAATGGAGTGGACCTGGAAAAAATCTCACCCTCCTGGCGTCTCTCCTCCGGGCTCAGCACCATCACAACTCTCATTCGAACTCAACAAGATCTCATCCCTTCGCATGTAAAATGGAAAGATAATCAGATTGTAGATGATTTATCCAATATTGGAGGTTCCTTAGAGGGACCAAACCTTCTCTACATGGCCTCCACCCACATGGAGCATCCGATCCTCAAGAGATGCATTAACAAGGCTCTCACTATAAATGACCCCTCGGATCGGGTGTTATTTGAGCACATGTGTCAAGATGGAAGGGACGATGCCTCCCAGTATAGTACCAGCCACATGACTAGCGCATGCACCTCCCCTCCTCCCACACCATGAATTTACGCAACCTTCACTCATACCAACGTGCCATTAACAATTTGAGTGTGCTCTTCTTTGCCTCCTCATCCGATCTATGGAGCCTCCATTATTGTGGTCACCTCTACACATGTGCGTCCTCCCTCTCCAATAGTATTCATACCATGGTGCTCCTCGACTGGTTCATCAATTCTTCCTCTTTTCACCAGAGCCATCACACGGTGTGCACTCCTTCATGGTGCTCACCTGCTATGCTAGCCAATTCTCAGTGCTTAATTACCTTCTTCTTACTTCAGTCATGCCTCGCATGCGGGTGAAATCCAAGAGGGGATCTGCCTGGTACCAAAACAGGTGGTGCATGGCCATTCAGCCTCAACCTGCCCCCACACCTTGGCACAACTCTGAGCCTTCTTCGCCCTCCTTCTCGAGCCAGTCCTCTCAGATCCAAAGTGGCCTTCCACCTCTTTCCTCACCTTGGGCTTGTCAAATTGAGTGGTTTGACCTCCTGGGAAACTCACTGGGATTTTCCCCAGGGCCATTGCCAGACCTGGCCTCTTCCTCACACCCTGCCTTGGTCATCCCACCAAATTCACTTAAGAATTCAGCTCCTGCACCACCACCAGTGCAATCACCACCAGTCCAATCTCCACGGGAGGACACCTCTGTCTACCGAGAGAAACAATAGGACTAACCCCACTCCTGCTCGGATTGCACCACCTGTGCAAATTTCCAAGACGACCTTGCAATTCTGCAAGACCTGGTATTCCGAGTTTTGCAAGGAGGTGGAAGACCTACGGTTCTACTTGGAAATTTGAGACAAGAAGGGGATGCAAATCCTGCAACTTCTCTCCTCTCCG
>ML777174.1:1002301-1016040 GCA_009831015.1 Picea engelmannii | reverse complement strand
ATATAGTAAGAGAAAATGAGAAAAAAATAAGAAAAAGGTTAAAAAAAAAAAATTATAACCCAAAAACACTTTAAAAAGGTGGAAAAAACTCAAAAAATTAAAAATATATAGACAACAACCCCAAATTAAAAAACCTAAAATATTTTTTTTTTTTAAATTAACAAAAATAAGATGAAAACCTTAAAACTACAACAACAAAAAAATTAAAATTTATATAAAAAACCTTAAAAAAATAAAATTTATACAAAAACAAATTCATATATATCTAAAAAAAACATAAACATATTTTATAATGTTATAATATAACATTGTTATATTATAACAATGCTATATATTATAACAATGTTAATATGACAATGTTATAATATAACATTGTTATGTTATATTATAACAATGTTATAATATAATATAACATTGTTACATTGTTATATTATAACATTGTTGTATTATAACAAGTGCTACTCTAGTGGCGATGTCCCTGCCGAGAAGATGATGTCTCTGATCTTTACATGTTGAAGATCTCTCAGATCTAGATGGTTTGATGCTGACAGTGCCCCTACATATCGAGGTTCTTGTAAAAACAAAAATATATGATATGTTAAGGTTGCAAAGGTATACTGCAAAAGATATGGTAAAGTAAGGATTCAAAGGTAAACACTGCAATTTTTCAGGTGTATACCAAAAAATCCAAGACGTTGCTTGCAAGAATGTTCTTTATAAGCAGGAAACTGTGAGTATGTTAGTATTGTTGATTGTGAGGAAGTAATGTGGCCCTGCATTATGACGTTCAACGCCATAATATATAATCGTGTAGAAATAAAAACCAATCCATGTCAGTACTAAACAACCCAAATTATCTAAATAACAACGTATGGGATTTTTATTGTTGACAATATTGGACATTAATTATTGTGAACAATATTGGATGACCCAGTTTAGTGAAATAACAATGGTTAATCTTTTAAGTAATGTTGAAATAACAATGGTTGAGCTTCGAGTATGGTTGATGTCAAGTTTGGAAAAGTCTGCAAGGTGTCGTTTCCATTTAAGTTGTATTAAGAGGTGATAGTGAATATAATCTTTGTGAATGTATGAGGTGATAGTGAATGTAATCTTTGTGAATGAACTTCATGTACAGGCATGGGTGGTGTTCATGCACTAGCTTTGATGACGGAACCACCTCTACATCCACACTTGCATTGTAGAAATTAGCAATAGAAAGTTGTATTCTCTCTTGGTCTGTTAATGCTCGATGCTCTACACTTTTGTATTTCCCAAGATCATATTCAAATACGAACAAAGCGCACACAAGCTCTCTGGTAGGTGTTAGATCTAAACTTGTTGAATTTGTTCTTTTAGCAATTATATCATCTGTATTGCAAGTGAAAAACAAATTGATATTACCCTCCTTGTAAATGTGATTAACCTAATCACAGTTTAAAGTCAATTATGGAAATGAAAAAGTTGTTTTTCTAATGGTTTCCAGTTGCCGCTTGAGTGGAGTTTTGCATGCAATAAAGAATGGGAAAAATAATAAAACAAGCACTAAATAGAGGCTTCCAAACATGCACATGAAGTGTTCTTTGTATTTATATGGAGAAAATATTGACTGTTATAATTGACCACCAAATTTATTTGCTTATAAGGTTTGAGCATCTTGAGAAAACCTTCAAGAACCGAGTGCCATGATTGCTTTCTTTTAAATCGTATTCTAGGTTGTAAGGTTGTTCACAATTTCCAGTAACATGTTATAACATGGTACTTGTTAAACAAAACAAATTAAAATCTTGTGAATGGTGAACAGATGTTTCCCAACTAAATGTTTGATACAACACGAGTTGCTCACTTTCACACCAGTTTTGACAAAGTATTCGTAATTTTGATAACTGGACAACTTAGTGTGATTCAAACTAAGAACTCCATGATACATAAAGTGTAATATATACACATGTACAGGTGTGATATCAACATTAATTAGATTTTAGAAAGCATATATTGAGGTGAATTGCTTACCAAAAAAAATGGCAATATTGAAGTTGAAGCCATAACCATGGTCACACCTCTAAATGTGAATGGTCCCTTCATTCATAAATGGTAATGTGACATGATTTGTCTTGTCCTTCCTTCATAAATTATTGTGTGAGCCACTGCAACTGAGACCAATCTCGAAAAAAAATGAGGCTTAGTTGCTACTTTTGAAACTATAACTTTCATAATTAAATTGGTCAATGACTTCCATGTGTACCAATCATGATCTAGATTATTTTCGGCATGAAATGAGATCAGAGATATAATAAAGAAATGCATAGAGATATCGCATACATTCATTAATATAAAATAAATGTATCAGAGATGCAACCATAAATACAGATATACAGTAATACACAATTTCTATTAATGAAAGAAATGTACAGAGACTGTAAAAATACAGAATGAAAGACTCGCTAGAATGGTGGCAGCTTATCTCTGAGAAGAGATGTGATGGATACTTGCATTCGCAAGAAGATGATTATCATGAGGCTCTGAAAGCCTTTTTACAATAAACAGGAATGCCAAAAACCCTAAACATCCAAAAACCTAACCCTAGGAGATGAAGCACCAAAAGTCATGTGGGCCCCGTTTGGGTAAGTGAGTACATCAACTTCCTCGGGTCGTAACTTTTGCATACGATCTCTGTTTTAGGTGTGTGATAGCTCATTGGAAAGGTATCATCGAGGAGATTCATTTTGAGGGATCAATAATGCCTTTGAATATCAGTGAGAAGCTCGATCTCGAAAAACCTTCATTTGGACACTCAAAATGGCCCCAGAAGTTAAAACCTGCTAAAAATAGTAAATTTCCAAAATTGTTAGAAAACTGTTTTGAGCCATTTGGAAAAGGTGGGTGGCCACTGATATCCACCTGGATCAATCCTCCCTCCTTAGGAAGCAATGGTCTCCATTGCGTTGAGTTCTCAGGGGAGAGGGAAAAGCATTTGTTGAATCTGCATCTTGGTGAGCTACTTGTCTTGCTGGAGACGTCGCGTTGCTCAGTTTGTGGAAATTCGTCACGAACCTGTTGAGGTTGAGGCTATTCAACAAGTCAAGATACATGAGAGGACGATGTGCATAAGGAATATTTACACTTTGTTGTAGCCTTGTCAACCTGCTTCTGTTGGATAGAAGGTTCTTGGGGCAAGGCTATAGTGGTTGCAGTGTCCTTTTGTTCTCCTTTTGAACATCTTGTGAAGAAGGTGAATTTTGCAGTATGAGATACTAACTTGCGACACTTTTTAGGTGGAACAGTAGTCAGAACTACCTCTGGTATTCTGTAGAGATGACCCCCCAAAGTAACAATGACACTACGGGGTCGAGACTCATAAACAACATGGCGTCTCCACATATATGGTTGGCCCAAGAGAACATCACATACATCCAGTGGGGAAACATCGCATAAAACCTCATCCTTGAGGGGTTGGATGCTGTATGAAAATTGACACTATTGGATGACACTGAGATCTCATCCTTGCTAAAGCCACCCAATGTTGTGTGGCTGCGGGTGTGGTGTTGTCGACAATCCCAACTGTTTGATGACCTCTGCTAAGATGAGGTTTTTTTGGCTTCTACTATCAACAATAAAATGCAGCGGGGTCCCCTTCACCCACATCTATGAATTAAAAAGGTGCTCCCCCTCTTCAAGATCTGTTGGCTTGAATTGCTGCTGTCGCAAAAATAGTAGTGGGGTCTGCGTCAATGATCTGTCCTTTACCAGTATTTTCAGAATCATATTCTGAATCAGGTTTCAGCTCCTTGTCTTTGATCTTGGTTGCTAATGACTGTTTTGAGCGACATTCATCGGTGTTGTGCCAGGGGCTTTTGTGGAAATCACACCATTTTCTGGTGTCCTTCTTTGTCTTCCCATGACCCTTCTTTTCTTGTGTCTTGGATTGGTTTTCAAGAGACTTTTTGTTAGGGTCGTCTCTATCATACTTTGGTTGTTGCATATTTGCAGACCCAAATTCCCGTTTGTTTTGGTGCTTAAATTTTTGCTCAATTTTAACAGCATATCGATAAGCAGCACCGAGTGATGAGATGTCCAGAAAATCCATTTCAGTCTGGATGTATCTGTGTAGAGCCCCACAGTATTTTAGAACCAAATGTTGCTCAAAGTCTTTCACACCCAAATTGGTGCGCAAGGTATGGAACATATTGGTGAACTCTGGAACTGCTTGGCCCCTCTCTTGCCACAGTGTGGTCCATCTCATGTACTGGTCCTCATAGTTTCCAACAGATTAATACTGTTATTTTACCACATCCACAAAAAAATCCCAAGTGGGATCGGCCCCATATATTCTAGACTCCTCTGTGGAACTTTGCTCCCAGTAAGTTTCCCACCAATGTTTGACACGAGGGAGAGATTTAAGGAGTGCGAAGGTGATCTTTTCTTTGTCAAAAAAATTGTGAACAGAGAAATAACCTTCTAGTAGAGTTAAGCATTTTTCTAGGGTTTCTGCATCTATTTGTCCTTCAAATATAGGAATATCAAAATTAACTTGTACCTTGAAAGGTGAGGTGCCTTCAAAGTGGCCACTTGATGAAGATGCACCTGATGCTATCGGCAGACGTTGAAGAATGTGGGAAAAATTCTCCATTATTTCGTCTCTCTGTAATGTGAGAGTTTGCTCAAGCAACAGATTGATAAGATCGTCTTCTCTGTCATTTTTCTTTTCTTCTGCCATTGAGAGTTTCTTGGGTGTGAGAGAGCGATTGTCTTCAAGAGAGACAAGCTCGAGACCCAAATTTCTATAATCGGACCTCGTCAGGGACATGCACTAAAAAAACGATCAAGAGCAGCTTGCTCTGATACCACTGAACCAGATTATTTTTGGCACGAAATGAGATCAGAGATATAATAAAGAAATGCACAAAGATATCGCAGATATTCAATAATATAACATAAATGTATCAGGGATGCAACCATAAACAAAGATATACAATAATACATGATTTCTATTAATGAAAGAAATGTACAGAGACTGTAAAAATATAGAGTGAAAGACTCGCTAGAATGGTGGCATCTTATCTTTGAGAAGAGATGTGACGGCTACTCACATTTGCAAGAAGATGATTGCAATGAGGCTCTGAAGAATTTTTACAATAAGCAGGAATGCCAAAAACCCTAAACATCCAAAAACCTAACCCTAGGAGATGAAGCATCAAAAGTCATGTGGGTCCCGTTTGGGTAAGTGAGTACATCAACTTCCCAGGGTCGTAACTTTTGCATACAATCTATGTTTTAGGCATGTGATAGCTCGTTGGAAAGGTATAGTCAAGGAGATTCATTTTGGGGGCTCAATCATGCCTTTGGCTATCATTGAGAATATCAATCTCGAAAAACCTTCATTTGGACCCTCAAAATGGCCCCGAAAGTTAAAACCTGCTAAAAATAGTAAATTGCCAAAATTGCCAGAAAACTGTTTTGAGCCATTTGGAAAAGGTGGGTGGCCACCGATATCTGCCTGGATCAAATCATTACAGGTGGAACCAGAAGAAAAGTGATAAATGAGCAAATGATTTGTTAATTTGAATGTTCATCTTTGTTTCTAGTAATTTGTTATATATTTCAGCATACATAATCCGTAGAGTTTGTAGACAAATACTTGAGTGTTCCTGAGATGTTGAAAGCATTTTTGGGCGTTGCAATTTAATTTATGTGTAAATTTTCTATGCTTCCTTGTCCCAAATAGCTTCATAAAATTATAACAATCCATTCGATGTAGTGTCACTAAATTTAATCAATTGAAATAAAAAAATTATTCATTGAAATGTCATCCACCAATAATAATTCAAATGAAAACTAAGTAGTATCACAAATATCTATGAGACCAACAATGAAAAAATAAATAACCATATCACAAATACCAATCATACTATCAGTGAAAGAATGTCATGTCAATTGAAAAATAGTCCCCACCCATGAAATTCCATGGAACTGTTCTCAAGCTTTCAGATTCCTATTAAATGAAATGCTTGAAGCACAAAGCAACGACTAGACATGATTACCTTTATCAAGTCCCCAATGTTTCCAACAAGGGAATAATGAATGGGATCTATGATGAATCCATTGATTATTATTTCAGACATGAAGCCTTGTGTTTCGTCATCCTACAAAGCAATGTTATTCCCCTTCTGAGTGAGGACTCAATTCGAGAACAAGGTCTTATCTAGGGAAAGGTGGGTACAAGTTCATGCGCATCAAATTCATGGGCTCTGCCTGAAATATATTCTTGAAATAATCAATGGCCTCCAGATGCAGTTTTTTAGCAAAAATATCTTGAGCTACTCTTTCTACCTCAATTGCATACCTCTCAACCGTATCTCTGCAATGAATCAATTAATTTTATAAACAATACCCACATTCATCAATAAAATGTTACAATACAATACAATGTTACATTACAATACAGTCCTAATTTTGGTTACCTGAAATTTGTGTTGTGGAGATAGTATGCTAGAGGGAGGGATTTTTGATGTGGTTGGTCCTAAGTGACAAAGCAAGCAAGTCACAAGTCCAATGTTCGATCGTCAACAATCAAGAACATATAACCATAGTCGTGAGGGTATCTTGCTTGCAGAGCGGAGGGTCTCTTGTTTGCAGAGCGAATTTCTACTTTTCTTCTAATGGAAGGTTGAAGAAATATTTAACTACAACCTTTATCTCATCTATTAAAGAATGATGAATCTCGTGGTTCAGAATCCGTGAAAAGTAATTCACTAGCATCAATCTACTAATTTTTACAAACCAAATGCTTTAGCATCCACAAATTGCATGATCACCAATAATCATCATATATCGATTTTAACACAAACAACTTCTTATTTGGTTAAGATCAACTATGGAGGGTTTCATAATCTATATGCAAATCCACCATTCCCTGATTCAATTAACCAAGAACAACAAATAAATAAAAAATACATTTTAACAAAACAATAAATTCAATGCCAGGCAAATGACTAGAAACTCCTCCATGTTCCTTCGCTCATCACAAGTGTCGGGGAAGGTTCACATGGTGCATATGCAGTGGAATGTCATCCATGTTTCTTCACTTATCATTAGTGTCAGGGATGCATTCAAGTGGTGCATATGAAATCTAACATGTCCATATTGTTCACTTGGAAGCCAAGTCTTTTACATATTTTGTAAATGATACGTGTTATTTCAAAGGTCAATCCTAGAGTGAATATTAATGCTACGTGTTATATAAACAAATAGAGGTACTTCAAGGTGTTTTTTCTGGACATTCCCACCCTAGTTCTGGATGGCCAAGAATATCTTTGCACTAGTGGTGGAGGATGGCCACTTACCGGGTAGCCCAAGTTTTCTCTTAGTCGAAGGATCAGGAGGAATGATTGAAGTTCATGGAGCATCATTATCTACAATTTTTTTCTCTTTTCTATGGCCGGTTCATCTCAGGGCATCATGATCTACACATTTTTCTCTGGTTGGTTCATCTCGAAATCCTTCGATACTGGTTTAGGGTTTATGCGATAGCATCCACTCCCCGTGATTCTACTACTTGTTTATATGTTGCTAGAAAATCCTTGAGTTATTTTTCGAATAATAGTAAATTTTGTAGTAGATGCAACTTAGTGATAACAACGTTATCTTGGAAACCATGGCAGCAACTGGGATCAAAAGAAATTGCAGATTGAATCACACCTGATTCGTTGTGGCTTTGATTTTATTAGTTGCAACTTTGAGAAGCAATTCACTATTGGAACCACCGGGAGAAAGGATCAACATCCATCTGATTTAATTGATGTAAAAGGGAACAATTATTTATGCAATTATTGTACCCATGATTAGTTTCAAAGACACTCTTACATGTCACTTATGCAAGAACAATATATTGCAGAAATAATTTAGTAAGAGACATAGAAATCGTTCTAGTTGGAATATTAAATAGTTAACTGCAAATTAACAAAAAAAAAAGTCAATTTGATCCATCTGTCGTTGTGGAGGCTAAGCCGATTGTATCCATATGTTGTAATGGAGGCTAAATTGGCATGTGAACAAATAGTTTTCGAGCTCAAACTCTAGCTCAGGCACAACAATGCAGAGCTCTCATAATTGATTGTAGTTGAGTTACTCAAGGATTTCCACACAAGAGACAACAACAGCTAATCAAATAACAACATTGTAAGTAGCGAGACTTCAATGTATATATCCAATTGGTTTTTTGTTTATATTAAAATCTTGAAGAATCTGTGTGTTTTGAATTTGGGAATGAAGGATTATCTCTTTTCTGTTGTATATAACATAGGCATTACCATGTGTGTAAAGACCCCTCCGTACACAACGTAAATGTAAGCGACTACAATGAAGTAGTGTATTTTTTTTGTAAAGCACGTTAAGACAAATCAAGTAGTGACTAAAGGAAATATTCATCTATCTAAAGGGAACGAACAATTAAAATATAAAACTACTCATCACGACACTGGGAGACAGTAAATTGAGATTTAACTAAAGGATGTAAAACAACATTTTTCCATACACCTCACATTTTCTTCTAGTCACATTATTACTTGTGCAAATATCATTCTCATTTAATACCATAAACCACTACTCTACTGAAAAATAATTCTCCAATTCAATTCTAATTCAGTATAATAATCACAAACATAACATGGCATGGAATTTTACTTTCCTAAGACTTTTGGTGTAACTAAAACCCAACAAAACTCTTCATATCTATCAAGTGTGACCCTCAGAACATGCCTTGAGATAATGTCTACATATATCTCAATCATAAAGGAAGATCATTAATTCTATCTATAATTACATTTTTATGGTATAAGTTAATACACCTCCTCAAGTCATATAAGGAGTCATCTTAAGATCTAGTTATTGATGTTTAACTTAAATCAACATGTCCACATAGAATAATTCCTACATTACAATTGCAATTATATCTTTAATTGAAAGGAGATCCATAATAATTTAATTTCCTATAATAAGACAATATGTTGAGTGCAACCATATATCTCCTATCTAACTTCGATTTTATACTAAGTGGATTACCACAATCCCAAGAACTAATTTGAATTACAATCAATGACTAACTTGCAACCTTTTTTTTTCAAATAATTGTTTAAGAATAATTACCTAATAGTTAGTAATAGCCATATATTATGTATAAGACATTTTTCTAAGAAGTAATTAATCTCGATAATATGTAGTATTTTCTTTTAATTTACTCATATATTTATTATTAATATAATTTAGAACAAAATCTTAATTTAAGATCTGAATAGTATAACTGCAATAACGTAGAAACAAAGTTTTTATAAAGATAACTTAAATGATCTAATTTCCAAAATGGATTCAATTCAATGCATTCCTAACACATGTCAATCAATCAAAGGGTAATAGTAGGAAACTCGAAGGAATTTGACTGTAAGTATTACTTAACTAGGAGACTTAGCGAAATATTACACGACCACCCAATTGATTATTACAACCATTTAAGTGTCCAGATTCTATGCAAGTTCACAATTATAGGAAACCTAGATTTTATGAAGCTAACCAAATGCAACAACTACACAATCACCCAAAAGCGCAGCTATTCCCAACCATAAGACGCAACTACTACACGATCACAATGCATCCACAATTTCTATCTAAATTTATTGTCATTCAAGTATAACCTTTCTGCCAATACACAGTCATAATTTTTGCCATTACAAAGTCATAATCGTTGCCATTACACAGTCATACAATGCAATAAATTCACCCAACCAAATACACATTCAAACGTTGTCATTCACATCAACATTGCAATTAATTCATTGTTCATTAATAAAAGGAAACTCTGCCAAATACATGATTTGCTATCTATGAATTATATGGGGTCACTGTTTACTAAATATATGATGTCCCTGCCCATTAACACCATATGTTTCTATGTAAACCAACACGTAGGGTTAATGTTGTCTAGATTATATAAAACGTTGTCACCAAGTATTAAATCTTAGTCACATTTTACAGGTAAAATCGTGGTCCAATCATTCAATTCGCGGAGTAAATGGATGCTATTGTTGGCACAAATATAGGTGAAATCCCAGAGAAAATATACGATAATGATGGCATAATAGATATGAATCGTAGAGGTAAAATCATTGCCAAATCAAGGTAATATTGCATTGAGTTTTATCATAAGAAAATGCATTCAAATAATGGGTAAATTCTTTGCCTAAAAGTTACAGAAATCTCTGTGTAAGTAATACAACAATCATGGTCTAGATATCACCAGATTTCGTAGTTTCTGCATTACAAATTCATTGTGTCAAAGTTGTTTTAAAATAAAATGGGAGATATAAACGCAGTCAATATTGGTCCAAAAACACAGATCTAAATGAGATGTATGCATAACTGTGTAAAACGTGAGCGTATAGGTGAAACACACAACTAAGACTTTAATAAACACAGTCAATATGTGATCCCAAAAAACACAGAGTAAAATGAGATGTATGCATAACTGTATAAATCGTGAGTGTATAGGTAAAAGCAAGGACAATGTGATAAGGATTCAAACGTAGTCCCACAATACATAAAAGTCACGATGTATAAGAGATTCAAATCACATTCAACAATTAAAAACACAGTCAATATATAAATCAAACATTTTCATTCACATATTAATAACGCTGAGATTTTACCAATCAAAGAGCTGGGAATTGTCATTAAAATCGAGAATAAAATTCCCTCCAAAAACTTAGAGGTGATATTAAAAATGCAGAGAGTATTAAGTTGTTCACAGAGAGAAATGATAAACAATACGCAAAGGTACTCAATCACCAAAAGGCACAAAGAGAATCATTCAGCCATGAATCAATCAAACGCAGGGATAAGAAAGGGGTAGACAACTGGGCAAAAATTATGCTTTGCTCATCATCCATGCACATAAAAGTAGGGCATTAGAATCTATAGGTCTATAAACACCAAAGTGACGACCATCGATTCGGCTCCTGGTCGACTGCTCAGGCATGAACTGATGACCTAGGGATAAGGGCAGAAGACAAAGCACAATGTCTTCATAATAATCAATAAAACCCACACAGATAAGTTACTGAAATCAGAAGTTGGCTTCGCCAAGGGAAATTCAATCAAAAAACAACAAGCAAGGGGATTACAATACCGTAGGAAAGAAGGTGCAAGACAACGCATGGAAATGAAATATTAAATGAGCACAGATAAATAACACGAGTAAATTTAATTTCATTGTAAGTAACAGTTAAACTGACGTACCTTAGCCAAACACAACTGCTTAGTATCTTTGAAAATATTGTCATTGATGGAAAAGGCTGAGGCAAAGGAAAAATAAGAGTTTTCATGTAAGAAAATCAGTGTATGGTTGAGTTTTGGATGGGCACGTATGATCGCTGAAGAGGGTCGCTGACAACCGTCATATCTGCAGAAGCTGCGAGGGAGATAAACCATCGGGAATCCGAGTTTCGCGAGTCCCGTGAACAATTGCATCACACATCGCGAAATCGCGATATGCAATTTCCTGATAAGACAGATAGCGTGTGGGCTACTCTGGAGGATAGGTGGCAGGTGGAGAAAGGCTTCATCGGAGAATTGAGAATCGGAGTTTCGCGAGTCCCGTGAACAAGTGCATCAGAAATCGCAAAATCGTGATATGCGATTTCCCGATAAAGCAGATAGCGTGTGGGCCACCCTGGAGGACAGGTGGCATGTCAAAGGCCCGTCGGAGGACCATCGTATTGGGAATCGTAAATTGGTATTCCCGTGAACGAAGGATCGGGGAAATCCCTAAAGGAAACCCCGACGCGGAATCTGAGCCGTCCGTCTGAAGAAGGACATGTGTCACGTGATCATGCGTATCGAAGATCCGAGACATCAGGCATTGGGACTTGCAGGTCTCGAAACCCCAGAAAGATCAAGAGCCATCCCTCTAGAAGGACGCGTGGCAAAGGATCGGGCACCGTCGACACTTTGTCCATCGGGAAATCGGAGATCCCGGTGACAAGGGATTTGTGCATTGTGAAATCGCGATCAGTGAAACCCTGATCAGTGGGGAATAACTGTCAGCACAGTAGAGAAGGAGGACATCGATGTAGTGGAGAACAACTGTCAAGCGTAAAGGAGCGTCGGGATTTGGATGATCGGGAATTGCGCGGGTGTATGCATTGAGGAATCACAAACCCCGTAGCCCCGACGGGGTAAGGTTGTGGTCAAGGTGTGACAGTCACGTTGACCGGGAGCTAAGCTCAATAGGGCTAGCGTATGGAATGCTAAAACCCAATTCAAAAAGGCGCGCATAGGTCTAATTCAAATTTCAAAAAGGGGCCCGATTTCCCCCGAGCAATAAATATGGGACCCGATGAGCGTTGAACGGGTCCTGGACCCATGGGATTAAGAAGGAGTCGATGCCCTTTCTACTGGTGTGAGAACAAGAAAAGGGGCTGAGGTCATTTGTGGAGACCGAACGAAAGGTTTGAGAATGGAGGAACCTCGTTGTGGCAGTCGGGTGGCAGATCTACATTGACAGAGAGTTCTCGGCTGTGGGTGAAGCAACCACGAGAGAGAAGGCATCATCTACAGGTTTATCATCTTGTTTAATGTGTGTTTAGGAGGCTTTAGCAGATGCCTGGCAGTCTGTAGATCTGTGTTTTCTCTAGAGATAATTTCAGTTATTATCATAGCCTATAGAAAAGAGTGTAGTTGAGACTGCCTGATCCAGTGTGAAAATTAATGAAACGCGGTCAGCAGTGAGTCTGAGGGTTAAACCGTTCAGTAGAGCATCCTACCAATAGAAACTGGTGCTATCTTCAGGGGGTTGAAGCTCCCTTCCAGGAAAGGCTGGTAAACGAGAGAAAGTTGCAGCCTTCAGCAGGTAGAAGCCTGTGTACTAGTATGAGTCTGCACTAGTACAATGTTGTAAAGTGTTTTCTTAATAATAACTATCGAAGACAGAGGCAACGAAAGCGGTGGTTTTTCTCCCGATTTGGGTTTCCACCTTAAATTCTGGTGTTCATGTGTCTTATTCATGTGTGTTGGTTTATTTTTTTATTACTGCACTGAATTACTGCTTAATAGACATCTGATGAATGAAGAAATTCATAATAAGATCTCTGGATGCACTCTTGTTTTCATAATAATATACAATAGCTGGTCTCTACAAAGTAGCCTGAGGTTTTCAGTGAAATAAAAGAGAAAATCAATTGATAGCTCAAAATACTAATTCACCCCCCCCCTCTCAGTATTTCTCAACAATTGGTATCAGAGCTTGGTCCTTCTGAAAAGGCTTAATCGCTAGAAGGAAGATCAATCAAAATGAGCAATCAAGACGGAATAGCATATATCAAGCCTCCACTCTTCAATGGAAACAATTTAATCTTCTGGAAAACAAGGATGAGATCTTATCTTCAGTCTCTGGGAGCAGATGTATGGGCTATTGTTGAAGGAGGATATCAATATCCATCTACAGTACCAACAGATCCAGCAGAAAGAAAAACCTACGAAACAAATGCAAAAGCAGTCAATGCTCTGTTAGGAAGTCTAACTGAATCATAATTTGTTAAATTCATGCAATTGAACACAGCAAAGGACATATGGGACAAAATCATTCTGAGTTATGAAGGTGATGCAAAGGTAAAAAGTGCTAAACTGCAAACCCTCAGAATTCAATATGAGAATCTTAAAATGAATAATGAGGAAAGCATTGCCAATTTCTT
>ML777174.1:972274-999019 GCA_009831015.1 Picea engelmannii | reverse complement strand
ATATCTACAAGGAACTCAAGATTTTGGACTATGGTATCCAAGGAATGTTGATCTTACTCTTCATGCATACACTGATGCAGATTGGGATGGAAGTGTTGATGATCGAAAAAGCACTAGTGGTGGTGCATTCTACATGGGGCCCCAGTTAGTATCTTGGTTCAGCAAGAAACAAAGTTCCATTGCCTTATCTACAGCAGAAGCAGAATACGTGGTTGCAGCATCTTGTTGTACTCAACTTCTTTGGATGATGCAAACCCTTCAAGACTTTCAAATCAAATGTTCATCTCCTGTCTCTATTATGTGTGATAATACAAGTGCCATCAGTATCTCAAAGAACCCTGTTATGCATTCCAAGACCAAGCACATTCCCATCAAATATCACTTCTTACGAGAACAGGTGCTTGAGCAAAAGGTGAAATTGGAGTATGTTCCCTCCAAAGAACAAGTTGCCGATATCTTTACCAAACCTCTACCCAGGGAAGCGTTCGAATATCTGCGCCAAAAACTGGGAGTAGTCTCTGCCATGCAGAGGATTAGGTTTACCTAAGTACAAAAGCCTCAATTGGTTGTATGGTGCTGATAAGCATCTCTAAATGCTTTGACTACGGGGGCGCCTTGGTCATCTAAAATGGAACATTATGACGATGAACACGATCTCAGGGGGAGCATGGTATTGTCCACTTCTTGCCATTGATGTCAAAGGGGGAGGAAAAAGACAGAGGTAGAGTATTGCCATCAATGACAAAGGGGGAGATTGTTGGAAATATTGTCATTGATGGCAAAGGCTGAGGCAAAGGAAGAAGAAGAGTTTCCATGTAAGAAAATCAGTGTATGGTTGAGTTTTGGATGGGCGCATATGATCGCTGAAGAGGGTCGCCGACAGCCGTCAGATCTGCAGAAGTTGCGAGGGAGATAAACCATCGAGAATCAGAGTTTCGCGAGTCCCGTGAACAATTGCATCACACATTGTGAAATCGCGATATGTGATTTCTTGATAAGAAAGATAGTGTGTGGGCTACTCTGGAGGACATGTGGCAGGTGGAGAAAGGCTTCATCGGAGAATCGAGAATCGGAGTTTCGCGAGTCCTGTGAACAAGTGCATCAGAAATCGTGAAATCGCGATATGCAATTTCCCGATAAAGAAGATAGCGTGTGGGCCACCTTGGAGGATAGGTGGCATGTCAAAGGCCCGTTGGAGGACCAGCGTATCGAGAATCGACAAATCGGTATTCCCGTGAACGAAGGATCAGGGAAATCTCTAAAGGAAACCTCGACGCGGAATCTGAGCCGTCCATCTGAAGAAGGACACGTGTCACACGATCGTGCGTATCGGAGATCCGAGACATCAGCCATCGGGACTTGCAGGTCTCGAAACCCTGGAAAGATCAAGAGCTGTCCATCTAGAAGGATGCGTGGCAAAGGATCGGGCGCCGTTGGCACTTTGTCCATTGGGAAATCAGAGATCCCGACGACAAGGGATTTGTGCATTGTGAAATCGTGATCAGTGAAACCTCGATCAGTGGGGAACAACTGTCAGCACAACAGACAAGGAGGACATCGACGTAGTGGAGAACAACTGTCAAGCGTAAAGGAGCGTCGGGATTTGGACGATCGGGAATCATGCAGGTGTATGCATTGAGGAATCACAAACCCCGTAGCCCCGACGGGGTAAGGTTGTGGTCACGGTGTGACAGTCATGTTGACCGAGAGATAAGCTCAGGAGGGCTAGCGTATGGAATGTCAAAACCTGATTCAAAAAGGTGCGCATAGGTCTAATTCAAATTTCAAAAAGGGGCCTGATTTCCCCCACGCAATGAATATGGGACCCGATGAGCGTTGAACGGGTCCAGGACCCATGGGCTTAAGAAGGAGTCGATGCCCTTTCTATTGGTGTGAGAACAGGAAAAGGGGCTAAGGTCATTTGTGGAGACTGAACAGAAGGTTTGAGAATGGAGGAACCTCATTGTGGCAGTCAGGTGGCAGATCTACATTGACAGAGAGTTCTCGGCTGTGGGTGAAGCAACCACGAGAGCGAAGGCATCATCTCCAGGTTTATCATCTTGTTTAATGTGTGTTTAGGAGGCTTTAGCAGATGCCTGACAGTCTGTAGATCTGTGTTTTCTCTAGAGATAATTTCAGTTATTATCATAGCCTCTAGAAAAGAGTGTAGTTGAGACTGCCTGATCCAGTGTGAAAATTAATGAAACGCGGTCAGCAGTGAGTCTGAGGGTTAAACCCTTAAGTAGAGCATCCTACCAGTAGAAACTGGTGCTATCTTCAGGGGGTTGAAGCTCCCTTTTAGGAAAGGCTGGTAAACGAGAGAAGGTTGCAGCCTTCAGTAGGTAGAAGCCTGCGTACTAGTATGAGTCTGCACTAGTACAATGTTGTAAAGCGTTTTCTTAATAATAACTATTGAAGACAGAGACAACGACAATGATGGTTTTTCTCCCGATTTGGGTTTCCACCTTAAATTCTAGTGTTCATGTGTCTTATTCATGTGTGTTGGTTTATTTTGTTATTAATGCACTGAATTACTGCTTAATAGACATCTGATGAATGAAGAAATTCATAATAAGATCTCTGGATGCACTCTTGTTTTCATAAGAATATACAACAACTGGTCTCTACAAAGTAGCCTAAGGTTTTCAGTGAAAGAAAAGAGAAAATCAATTGATAGCTCAAAATATTGATTCACCCCCCCCCTCTCAGTATTTCTCAACATTTCTGTCCCGCGCGCTCCATCCAACTTCCGCTTGTCGACCGATGTGACCTCACCGGTACCTCCCAGCCAACGCTAGGGGTACTCTTCTTCCCCTTGATCCCCCCGAGCCGCAAAGGGGCCACATACACTATACCAGAGAACAACTAGCACCCAACTCACCTCGCAAGGTCGAGTTACCACTCATTACCCGAGTTGGGTATCCCAACTCCCACAAGATAAGTTTAGTCAAGACAACAATTCAACAACGTAACGTTACACATAAAGATAATATCCATACTCCTCCTCCTCCATCATTTTTATAGTGTCTTTCAAGTAATTAGTTTCCCAAATTCTCATTAAATTTCCTTTTTCATTTAATTAATTAGGAAAAACCTCCCCCGTACACATTTCACCCATCCCCTAGTTGCACCAGAAATTCAATTTTATTAGTTAATTAATTATTCCTATTTCCCTCACCCACCTAAAAGCATTCCTAAAAACGCTCCTAGGTGTCCCAAAATTCATTTACACTTTTTAAATGACTTACGTCTTACTTAATTCCTATTTGAGTTCAAAAATAGTAAGTTCCCAAGGCAATATTCTTACTAAGTTAGACATTCGGCTTTTTCTTTGTGTTTCCCCTTTTCCCTTTAGTTTCCTATTTCTTTCAAGTTTCTCTCCTTTCCCTTTTTAACTAAAAATCAATTTAGCAAGTGTAGAAAAACAACCATTTACCCCTTTTTCTTTTTAATTAAAAATTAAAATAGCATATGTAGATAAAACAATCATTTCCCTTTTAAAATTTTAATCCCCTAATATAATTTGATTTTTATAATTTAATTGAATTTCTTACCCCCTTCTTGTTACATGTTTAATTATGATTATTATTTTTTACCACATGTGTTACTTAGACCTAGATTTTAATTTCACTAGGCTGGGCGACATTTTTATTAGGGAAAATTGTTTTAAATCTTACTTATCACATCATTCGTTTTAAGGTTATCTAGGTTTATTCACTTACCAATTAAAAACACAATGTGCCCTTCAGGACGCACTAGGTGCTCCAAGGGTGCCACTCACCTCTTTCTGTTTTCCTTGCGTGACGCAGTACGTGCTCTAAGAGTGCCACTCGCCTCTTTCCATTTTCCTTGTGCGACGTGCCCTCCAGGACGCACTACGTGCTCCAAGGGTGCCACTCGCCTCTTTTTGTTTTCCTTGTGCGACATGATCTTCAGGACGCACTACGTGATCCAAGGGTGCCACTCGCCTCTTGATTGACTTGGTAGACATAAAAAACCCTTGGAGTCAATACTCCGCCAGGTGATCTTGTGGGAGACTAAGGGCAAGTGTCCTCAAAGAATAAGTTCGCTCAGTGCGCGCAAGATCATGATGTTACATACACCCCCTCTTAGTCTAAACTTCATCCCAAAGTTTCACAATATATAAGTGCTGAAATAATGTGTATCACAATATCATAAGTCTATCTATCAAACAAAAATGGAAGTTGTTGGCACATATCATAGGCGTCCTCCCAGGTCGTCGAGTGCGGACTATAGTTGTCCCACTGGAACTTGACCTGATCTATGGTTCGACGTCATATCTGTCGAATGCGATGGTCCAAGATGTGGATTGGCTCTGTCGTGAGAACACACTCGTCAAATACCTGCAAGGAACCCATGTCAATAACATGTATAGGATCACTAATTTAATGTTTCAAAAAAGATACGTGAAAAACATCATGCATACGCCTCAAAGAATTAGGCAAGGCTAGTCGATAGGCCATAGACCCCTTCTTTTCCACAATCTCGAAAGGTCCCAGAACCTAGGAGAGAGTTTAGAACCCCTTCCAAACTTGGTCGAACTCTTATGCGGTTTCACCTGCAAGAAGACTCGATCTCCAACTTCGTAACTATGGTCAACACGGTGCACATCGACATAACTCTTCTTCTGATCCTGCACTTATTTGATCCTTTGTCTTATTGTTTGCATTTGATCCTCCATTTCTTGGATCACTTCTGGTCCCACCAAGACCCTATCCATAAAGGAACTCGAAAGGTGCCATCTTAATGGTGCTCTGGTAACTGTTGTTATATGTGAATTCTACCAGTGGAAAGAATTCCTCCCAGCACTTATGTTGGTCCATCATGACATGCACAACATGTCTTCCAAGATTTTGTTTTTTTGTTTGGTTTGCTCGTCTGTCTCGGGGTGATACACAGTACTAAATTTAAGTTGGGTTCCCAAGGCCTCTTGGAAACTAGTCCAAAATCGTACAGTAAACATCGATCCTCAATAAGATATAATCCTCTTAGGCACGCCATGTAGACTCACAATCTCACTAATGAAGACCCTAGCTATTTTAGGTTCCTGATACGTTGTACGCACAGGAATAAAATGAGCACTCTTCGTCAGAGTATCAATTGCCACAAAAATCGATTCACATCTCCTTGCCATGAATGGCAATCCAATAATGAAATCCATCGAAATAACCTCCCATTTCAATTCTGGAATAGCGTGTGGTTGTAGTAATCCTATTGAATGTTTATGTTCAACCTTCACCTGCTGACATTCTAGACATTTGGGCACGTAGTTGACTGTGTCTACCTTCATTCCTTTCCAGAAGAATAAGGGTTTAAGGTCTGCCCTCATCTTTGTGACTCTCGGGTGAGCCATGTACACTACTCTATGAGCCTCGTTTAGGATCAAGCTCCTCAACTCGTCGTTCGGTGGTACATAAACTCAATTTTTAAATCTCAACAATCCATCATCGTCAAGCATAAATCCTTCAAATCTTGGTACCATCATGGTGTTTTGTTCGATAAAATCCTTGACCTCCTTGTACGAGTCATCATCGCATCGTAAGGTTAGAATATTTTCATGTAGATTCGTCTGAAGAGCCATCACTGAAAATATGCATAGTCTCTGACTTAACGCATTGACCACTTTGTTCATTGTTCCCTTTATGTAAGTAATCTAAAAAATTGTACTCGCTGAGCAATTCCGACCAAAGTCGTTGTCGTGTGTTCAAGTTGCTTTGCGTAAAGATGTGTTGTAGTCCACAGTGGTCCATTTTTAGTTCAAATTTTTTTCCAATAAGGTAGTGTCTCCACACTCTCAAGGCATAAACAATGGCTAACAACTCCAAATCGTGTGTCACATAGTTCTCCTCATGCCTTCTCAACTTTCTCGAGATGTAAGCGATCACTTGACTACCTTGCATTAGGACTCCACCTAAGCCTTCCTTGGATGCGTCAGTGCATACCAAGAAGTCCACGTCCATGTTCGATACCTTTAGTATTGGTGTTGTTGTCAACAACTCCTTGAGCCTCCGAAATTCTTCTGCACATTTCTCAGTCCAAACAAACTTCTTGTTCTTCTTCTGCAGTTCTGTAATTGGATTTTATATCTTCAAAAAACCCTCGACGAACCATCGATAGTATCCCACTAAGCCCATGAAGCTACACACTTCTAGGACATTCGTTGGTTGCAAGCCATTCCATAATAGCCTCAACCTTTTCTGGATCCACGATGATAACTTCGTCGGAGATGACATGCCCTAAGTAGTGAATCTTTGATTGATAAAATGAGAATTTAGACAATTTCCCATACAATTTGTTCTCTCGTAGAAACTGCAGTACCAAGCGCAAGTGCTCATCATGCTCCTCCATCGTCTGAGAGTAAATCAAAATATCATCAGTGAATACTTGGACGAACTTGTCCAAGTACTCGTGGAACACCTCACTCATCAAACTCATAAATACCCCTGGGGCGTTTGTTAGTCCAAATGGTAAAATAATAAACTCGTAATGTCCAAACCTCATCTTAAAGGCGGTCTTAGGGATGTCATCCTCCTTTATCCATAGTCGGTGATACTCTGATCTCAAGTCTATCTTTGAAAACACCATCACACCTTTCATATGATCAAACAGATCATCAATCCTTGGCAACGAATATTGATTCTTGATTGTTGCCTTGTTCAATTGACGGTAGTCAATGCAGAGTCTCCACAACCCATCCTTTTTTTGTATGAAAATAACGGGCGCACCCCATGGTGACACACTTGGACGTATAAGTCCTAGGTCCAACAACTCCTTCATTTGCATTCTCAACTCCTGTAACTATGGGCTCGACATCTAATAAGGCATTCTTGCTATCGATTCAGCCCCCGGTTTTAGGTCTATGAAAAATTTCAATTCCCTCTCTAGCGGCATCCCCGGTAACTCCTCAGGGAAGATGTCTGCAAACTCTCTCACCATCGGAAGGTGTTCTAGACCCTCTGCTACTCCCTTCATGTTTAATGCAACGATCGCATAAATCTTACATCCTTTGCACAAGCTCTTCCGTAGCTGTAAGGAAGAGATGAACCTCAAGGAAACTCCCTAGTATCGACCTACAATCACGGATCTTTGTCCCTCATCATCGACCAGGCTCAACTGTTTCGTCTTACAGTTGAGTATCGCCTCATGTGATTCCAACCAATCCATACTGATCACAACATCATAAGACCCTAAGGTCGTGACATACAGGTATTTATGCATGGAGAATACCGAAGCAACTCCATAAAACGGGCCTTGTACTCGAGCACCATACGATCGCCTTGTTGTAAGGCGTTGAACTTGTTGAGTTGACGCTCAAAGAATTCCTCAGACATATACCTCTCCTGGAACCATTCCTCGAACATTTCCCATGACACGTCTTTGACCACCATGTTCAAATGCGGCAGGAGCATCTTCCACCACAGAAGAGCGCTTCCCTTCAGTTTGAAAGACCGTCAAGTAGACCTTCATGTTGGAGGTATAGTCACGAAGTGCAAAGCACATATCCATATTCTCCAACCATGCCTCGGTGGCTGCACCGTCTGGGGCACCAAAGAACTCGAGAAATTGACCTTCTTGAGTTCACGGTGAATGCTACCAGTACCAACGAGAGCGTGCGGTGGATCCTCACGGGGGTGTTGGCGCCCTGGCCTCAATTCTATATAAATGGTGGATTAGTGCCTCAGACATCCTTTGAAAGGACCTCATCAGCCCAACCACATCACCCACAACTATTTTTTCCTGCCCGAAAACTTGTTCGTCCCCTGGGGGTTTAGACCCCTCGGGCGTGGATGCTACTGGAGGCGTCGTGCCTCCTCCCTTGGCACCATGTCGTGAATCTCTACGGTGTCATCTAATAATGCTTATTGCATGGGAAAGTTAAATTTTTAATTAGCGCTAGGTTAATACTCAAGGGTTTACTGCAGTGGAAAGTATGGTGATCCACAGTCACAGGGATGAACCCACTCAGATACCATATGTAAAGACCCCTCCGTACACAACGTAAATGTAAGCGACTATAATGAAGTAGTGTATTTTTTTTTGTAAAACACGTTAAGACAAATCAAGTAGTGACTAAAGGAAATCTTCATCTATCATAAGGGAACAAACAATTAAAATATACAACTACTCATCATGACACTGTGAGAGAGTAAATTGAAATCTAACTAAAGGATGTAAAATAATATTCTTCCATACACCTTACATTTTTTTCTAGTCACATTATTACTTGTGCAAATATCATTCTCATTTAATAACATAAACCACTACTCTACTAAGAAAGAATTCTCCAATTCAATTCTAATTCAGTATAATAATCACAAACATAACATGGCATGAAATTTTACTTTCCTAAGACTTTTGGCGTAACTAAAACCCAACAAAACTCTTCATATCTATCAAGTGTGATCCTCAGAACATGCCTTGAGATAATGTCTACATATGTCTCAATCATAAAGGAAGATTATTAATTCTATCTATAATTACATTTTTATGGTATAAGTTAATACACCTGCTAAAGTCATATAAGTAGTCATCTTAAGATCTAGTTATTGATATTTAACTTAAATCAACATGTCCACATAGAATAATTCCTACATTACAATTTACAATTGCAATTATATCTTTAATTGAAAGGAGATCCATAATAATTTAATTTCCTATGGAATAAGACAATATGTTGAGTGAAACCATATATCTCCTATCTAACTTCGATTTTATACTAAGTGGATTACCACAATCCCAAGAACTAATTTGAATTACAATCAATGACTAACTTGCGACCCTTTTTTTTCAAATAATTGTTTAGCAATAATTACCTAGTAGTTAGTAATAACCATATATTATGTATAAAACATTTTTCTACGAAGTAATTACTCTCGGTAATATGTAATATTTTCTTTTACCTTACTCATATATTTATTATTAATATAATTTACAATAGAATCTTAATTTAATATCCAAATAGTATATAAAGATAACTTAAATGATCTAAGTTCCAAAATGGATTCAATTCAACGCATTCCTAACATGTGTCAATCAATCAAAAGGTAATAATAGGAAACTCGAAGAAATTCGACTGTAAGTATTAATTAACTAGGAGACTTAGCGAAATATTACACGACCACCCAACCGATTATTACAATCATTTTAGTGTCCAGATTCTATGCAAGTTCGCAATTATAGGAAACCCAGATTTTAGGAAGGTAACCAAACGCCACAACTACACAGTCACCTAAAAAAACAGCTATTCCCAGCCATAAGACGCAACTACTACACGGTCACAACACATCCACAATTTCTATCTAAATTCATTGTCATTCAAGTATAACCTTGTTGCCAATACACAGTCATAATCACTGCCATTACATAGTCATAATCACTGCCATTAGACAGTCATACAATGCAATAAATTCACCCAACCAAATACACAGTCAAACACAACAATCAATTCGTTGTCATTCACAACAACATTGCAATTAATTCGTTGTTCATTAATAAAAGGAAATTCTGTCAAATACGCGATTTTCTATCTATGAATTATATGGGGTCATTGTTTACTGAATATATGATGTCGCTGCCCATTAACACTATATGTTGCTATGTAAACCAACAAGCGGGGTTAATGTTGTCTAGATTATATAAAACATTGTCAACAAGTATTCCATCGTAGTCACATTTTACAGGTAAAATCACGGTCCAATCATTCAATTCGCAAAGTAAATGGATGTTATTGCTGGCACAAAGATAGGTGAAATCGCAGAGAAATTATACGATAATGTTGGCATAATAGATACGAATCACAGAGGTAAAATCATTGCCAAATCAAGGTAAGATTGCACGCTAAGTTTTATCATAAGAAAACACATTTAAATAATGGGTAAATTCTTTGCCTAAAAGTTACAGAAATATATGTGGAAGTAATACAACAATCGTGGTCTATGTAATGACCCATTCGTTACAACTACAAGCGAAGCAAAAGTGAAGATTTTTTTTTTGTTTTTAGGCAAGAAGGCGACAATGCCAACAACTTAACCACACAACTGACGAAGAACACAAGCACGCATTCCAGGCAACAAGCAACTATGACTCCACGCACTAGCACATGAGCAACTGGGTGAAACATGCGTAGACCAACAAGGGGAAACAACTACCCGCCCGACACAACATGACCATGCCTACCAGCTAAGGGATAACATCCCCCTCCCGACACTACGGCCTTGACGAACAAAGACTAGAACCTCAAGGCACGCAAACCAAACGCATGAAGGCATTCAACCCATGCACCAAAAGAAAACTTACAACACTCAACAACACGCACACGAAAGGCACTGAATCCAACCAAGTTATCATTCACCACTATCCAATAGGGAACACAATGATCCCCTCATTAGGAGTCATGCCGTCCCCAGGTGATAGATGCATAAATAACCTTGGCGCAACACATCCTATCTGGACCAAGGAATCTATATAACTTCGATGTGATAGGAGCCGAAAAATGACAAGAAGGCTACACACATACCCCAAGCAATGGGTCGCCCAGATGCAAGATGACTACAATCAAAGGAAAAGCTCAAGATAATACCCGACTCTGCCAACAACCCGTACAATAACTGATAAGCCAAAAGTCTAAGTGCGAAGGTTGAACTGTTACCAAGCTACTAAGGTCATAGATGTTATCATAATGCACACTAAGAAAGGAACTTGACCAAATCAAACACTCTTATCAACCATTATAAACTATCCATTAAAATAAGTGATCTACCTAACATTTTAAAAGTGGTCCACGCTGCTTAAAAAAATAATCGACATTATGGTCTAGAAGGGCTAATCCTGAATGTGATCGATGTCTATTATTAGTGCCACTTCAATGTTATCCTTTCTGTCATTTTATGTTGTTATGTGGTTATAAATCAAATCCAATTGATGCTATTCAAAGAAATTTTAATGCTATCTTACCGTTTATGAATAATTGTCACCTCGGTGTTATTCAACGAGAATTAATGCTATTATTAAGCGCTATCTAAATCAAGCTATTCATTACATATAAATCAAGCTATACATTACAAGATATAAATGCCATATAATTCAAGCTACACATTACAAGAAAAGCCGCTATACATTCAATAAGATTTAATGCCATATAAATCAAGCTATACATTCAATGACATTTAATGCCATATACATTCAATGAGATTTACTTCCATATGCATTCAATGAGATTTAATGCCATATTCATCTAATGAGATTTAATGCCATATACATTCAATGATATTTAATGTCATATACATTCAAGCTATACATTCAATGAGATTTAATGCCATATAAATTGAGTGAGATTTACTGTCATATACATTCAATGAGATTTAATGCCATATTTGTTTAATGAGATTTAATGCCATATACATTCAATCTATACATTACATTACAGATAAAGGGTAGGGTGGTCAAAGACAAGACTGGCAAGAGACACGAAGACGCAGATATAAGTGGCAAGTCCCAGAGATTAATAAATACTTGAAGACGCAGAGGTAAAGGCAAAATCCCAAGGGTTAACCAATGGAAAAATTGTCGAAATATTGTACGATTTGTTTCATGTTTTTAATTACTGCTAAAAACTAATGTTGAATTTAATGGAAAAAAGGTGAAGACCCTGCGACCTAACTGTATGGGAATTATGATCCCTAACTTTTTAATTTGTTGTCTGCCAACAAATCTCTGTCAGTAAGATCAACCATTACACAAAAACGCCCACCGATACACTCGCAATAACCAGTAAGGCACGGGCCTTTGATAGAGAATAAAAACAAATGCCAGGGGAATAAAATCGCAGGGAAAATCCACCCTTAAAGTAAAAATGAAAAATCAATCCTATGAAGTGGAAAATCGCCAGGTAGACCCAAGCAATTGTTGTCTTTAAAAGTGGCAACCGCCCATTAAATACAAATGAATGCAGACTTAAGAATTTGGCAAATCACTAGTCATACACCCAAGCAACGATTTTAGTCTTAAAAGTGGCAATCGCCCAGTAAATACAAATGAATGCAGACTTGTGAAGTTGGAAAATCGCTAGTTATACACCCAGGCAATGATTTCAGACTTAAAAGTGGAAATCGCCCAGTAAATACAAACAAATGCAGACTTAAGAAGTTGGCAAAATGCCAATCATACACCTAGACAACGATTTCAGTCTTAAAAGTGGAAATCACCCAGTAAATACAAACGAATGCAGACTTAAGAAGTTGGCAAATCTCCAGTTATACACCCAGGCAACGATTTCAATCTTAAAAGTGGAAATCCCCCAGTAAATACAAACGAATGTAGACTTAAGAAGTTCGAAAATCGTCATTCATATGCCCAGGCAAGGATTTCAGTCTTAAAAGTGGCAATCACACAATAAATACAAACGAATGTAGACTTAAGAAGTTGGAAAATCCCCATATTAACAAGGGGAAAATTGCAGTCACAACCAGTGGACAAATTGCAGTCTTAAAATGCAACGTTTTCAGTCTTAATAATGGAAAATCGTCAGAGTAGCAAAAGGGGAAATCGCAGTCACAACCAGTGGCCAAAAACGTATTCATAAAATGCAACAATTTCAGTCTTATTAATAGAAATTCGCCAGAGTAACAAAGGGGCAAATCGCAGTCACAACCAGTGGCCAAGGAAGAGTAATTTTTTTTTTTTCCATCAATCAATAAAGTGTAGGGTTAATTATTCGCCTCAAGGTGCAAGACAACACTCAACCTGGAAAAATCAACAGGGCTAGACGGTTGGGAAGAAACATCCTTCTCTCAACATCCTCGCACAGAAAGGCAGGGCATTAGGATCTATAGGTCTATTAACACCGAAGTGACGACCGTCGATCCGGCTCCTGGTCGATTGCCTAGGCGATGACTGATAAGCTAGGGATGAGGGTGAAGTAATAAGCATAAACTCATCACAAAATCAATAAAACCATAGGACAATCACAACATGAAGTATCAAAATCCAAGGGAGTCAATCAACAACGAGCTTAAGGCTATGGGGAAATTAAGTTATCAATTAAATTTCTAAGTCAAACATTTTCTTTACCCAAATAAAAATACAAAATTGAAAGCATGAGGTATAATAAGAATCTACCATGTAGAATCAAGTCAGTGTACCGTAGCCCAAGTCGTCCACTCAGAGTCGTTATCCTGCGTGCTCCATGCATCTCCCGCTTGTCGACTGATGAGACTTCATTGGTACCTCCCAGCCAACACTAGGGGTAATCTTCTTCCCCCTTATCCACTCGAGCCGCAAAGGGACCACACACACTAAAATAGAGAACAACTAGCTCCCAGATCGCCTTGCAAGGTCGAGCTACCACTCCTCACTGAGCTAGGTATCCCAACTCCCACAAGATAAGTCAGTCAATTCCAAAATTCTGCAGTGTAACGTTACGCATAACAGAAGAGATCCCTCCTCCTCCTCCTCCCTCCTTTATATAGGTGGGTTAGGAAACTGTTCCATCAAATGCTGCTGTAAGTTTGGAGTTTCTAAGTCATTTGCTTTCCCAAATTCCCATTTAATTTATTTTTTAATAATGTAATTCATAAAAATCCTCCCCATACATGTGTTACCCATCCCCTTCATTGCACCATAAATTAATTTCATTAGTTAATTAATTACCTCTATTTCCCTCACCCACCTAAAATCGCTCGTAGGTGTCCCCATATTCCCTTACACATTTTAATGACTTACCCCCATTATTAATTTACTAGTTGAGTTTAAGTTAGAAAGTTCTTAAATGCTAGATACCTTACTAAGTTAGTCTTTCTGTTTTTTCCTTGTGTTTCCCTTTTCTTTTTATGTTTCCCACTTTTTCCTAGTTTCCTAATTCTTTTAAATTTCCATCTTTCCTTTTCATTTAAAACTCAAATTGGCAAATGTAGAAAATTAACTTTTTCCCTTTTTCTTTTTAATTAATAAAATTTTAATTAGCATCTGTGACAAACAATTAATTCTCTTTTAAAATTTTTAAATCCCTCCATAATTTGATTATAATAATTTAATCGAGTTTCTTACCCCCCTTTGTCACATGTTTAATGATGATTATTAGTATTATTTATTTACTTTTATTTTCATTTTTATATAAATATTTTTTTTTATCACAAGTTTCACCTAGACCTAGATTTTAGTTTTCGAGGCTGGGCGATATTTTATTAGGGAAATTGTTTTTAAATATTTATTATCACGTTATTCCTTCTAAGTCCATATAGTTTTATTCATTTATTAATTAACAACGTGATGTGCCCTTCAGGATGCACTAGGTGCTCCAAGGGTGCCACTTGCCTCATTTTGTTTCCCTTGTGCGACGTGCCCTTCAGGATGCACTACGTGCTCCAAGGGTGCCACTCACCTCTTGACTGACTTGGTAGACATCAAAAACCCATGGATTCAATACTTCGCTAGGTGATCTTGTGGGAGACTAAGGGCCTCTAAGGAATAAGGCCCTTGCCTTATTGCGTGCCCCTTAAAATCATCGTGAGAGACTGTCGTAGTCGGCCCTCATGACATCCTGGATCTTCTCGAACTAGGTAATCGTTAACCTACAGTTCGATCCACAACGTGAGTGCTAGTAGGTTGTGGCAGGGTTGTTGTCCAAACCTCTCCCTCAACGTCTCTGGTAGTCATGTGTGACCCCTCTACTCCACATGTGAGTCTATCTGGTAAGATATCATTAGCCTGCATCATCAATTAATCATGTCAGATATAGTATCCATAATCATATCATCTAATAAGATGCACAAATGTCATATATACAACAATCAAACCCCCAATAGTCCACTCCCTAACTTGATCTGGAGTCCAAGGGGTTTCATCGATGCCTCTGCATCCTCGAGGTCCAAAATCCTGCACACTCATAAAAACCAAGTCAATAGCATCTATCTATGTCAATACAACAAAATAAGAAGCCATCAATCCATAATGCCTCAAAATCATAATCAAATGCCCAATAGTATAATAATTTGGATCACTTGCAAGCAAGTGTCCTCAAAGAATAAGTTCGCTCAGTGCGTGCAAGAGTGGGATGTTACAATAATGTTGACATAATAGATATGAATCATAGAGGTAAAATCGTTGCCAAATCAAGGTAAGATTGCACTGAGTTTTATCATAAGAAAACACATTCAAATAATGGGTAAATTCTTTTCCTAAAAGTTATAGAAATCTCTATGTAAGTAATACAACAATCATGGTCTAGATATCACCAGAATTCACAGTTTCTTCATTACAAATTTGTTGTGTCAAAGTCATTTTAAAAGAAAAGGGGATATATAAACGTAGTCAATATTGGTCCAAAAAGGCATATTAAAATGAGATGTATGCATAACTGTGTAAAACGTGAGTGTATAGGTGAAACGTAGAACCAAGACTGTAATAAACACAATCAATATGTGATCCCAAAAAACACAGAGTAAAATGAGATGTATGCATAAATGTATAAATTGTGAGTGTATAGGTAAAATGTAGAGCAAGGACAGTGTGAAAAGGATTCAAACGTAGTCGCCCAATACATAAAAGTTGCGGTGTATAAGAGATTCAAATCACATTCAACAATTAAAAAGAGAGTCAATATATAAATCAAACGTTGTCATTCACATATTAAAAACGTTGAGATTTTACCAATCAAAGAGCTGGGAACTGTCATTAAAATCGCAGAGAATAAAATGCTCTCCTAAAATGTAGAGGTGATATTAAAAACACAGAGAGTATTAAGTTGTTCGCAGAGAGAAATGGTAAACAATATGCAGAGGTACTCAATCAATAGAAGGTGCAAAGACAATCATTCAACCATGAATCAATCAAATGCGGGGATAAGAAAGGGGTAGAAAGATGGGAAAAAATTATCCTTTGCTCATCATCCATGCACAAAAAAGCGGGTCATTAGAATCTATAGGTCTATAAACACCGAAGTGATGATCGTCGATTCGGCTCCTAGCCGACTTCTTAGGCATGGACTGATGACCTTGGGATAAGGGCAGAAGACAAAGCACAATATCTTCATAATAATCAATAAAACCCACACACATAAGTTACTGAAATCAAAAGTTGGGTTCGCCAAGGGAAATTTAATCATAAAACAACAAGCAAGGGGATTACAATACCTTAGGAAAGCAGGTGCAAGACATCGCATGGAAAATAAATCTTAAATGAGCACAGAGAAATAACATGAGTAAATTTTCATTGTAAGTAACAATTAAAATGAGGTACCTTAGCCAAACATGACTGCTCAATAGTTTCTATCCCGCACGCTTCGTCCAGCTTCCGCTTGCCGATCGATGTGACCTCACCAGTACCTCTCAGCCAATGCTAGGGGTACTCTTCTTCCTCCTCAACCCCCCGAGCCACAAAGGGGCCACGCACACTATACCAGAGAACAACTAGTACCCAACTCACCTCGCAAGGTCATGCTACCACTTGTTGCCTGAGCTCGGTATCCCAACTCCCATAATATAAGTTCAGTCAAGACAACAATTAAACAGCATAACGTTACACATAAAGATCAGATCCATACTCCTCCTCCTCCATCATTTTTATAGAGTCTTTCAAGTAATTAGTTTCCCAAATTCTCATTAAATTCCCTTTTCATTTAATTAATTAGGAAAAACCTCCCTTGTACACATGTCACCCATCCCCTAGTTGCACCAGAAATTCAATTTTATTAATTAATTAATTATTCCTATTTCCCACACCCACCTAAAAGCATTCCTAAAAACGCTCCTAGGTGTCCCAAAATTCCTTTACACTTCTCAAATGACTTACACCTTACTCAATTCCTAGTTGAGTTAAAAAATAGCAAGTTCTCAAGGCAATATTCCTTACTAAGTTAAACATTTAGCTTTTTCTTTATGTTTCCCCTTTTTCCTTTAGTTTCCTATTTCTTTTAAGTTTCCCTCTTTTCCCTTTTTAACTAAAAATCAATTTAGCAAGTGTAGAAAAACAACCATTTACCCATTTATTTTTTAATTAAAAATTAAATTAACATATGTAGATAAAACAATCATTTCCCTTTTAAAATTTTAATCCCCGATTATAATTTGATTTTAATAATTTAATTGAATTTCTTACCCCATTCTTGTTACATGTTTAATTATGATTATTATTTTTGACCACATGTGTTACTTAGGCCTAGATTTTAATTTCACTTGGTTGGGCGACATTTTTATTAGGGAAAATTGTTTTTAAATCTTACTTATCACATCATTCGTTTTAAGGTCGTTTAGGTTTATTCACGTACCAGTCAAAAATGCGATGTGCCCTTCAGGATGCACTAGGTGCTCCAAGGGTGCCACTCGCCTCTTTTTGTTTTCCTTGCACGACGCTCCCTTCAGGATGCACTATGTGCTCCAAGGGTACCACTCGCCTCTTTTCATTTTCCTTGCGCGATGTGCCTTTCAGGATGCACTACATGCTCCAAGGGTGCCACTCGTCTCTTTCTGTTTTCCTTGCACGACGTGCCCTTCAGGCTGCACTACGTGCTCGAAGGGTGCCACTCACCTCTTTCCTTTTTCCTTGCGTGACGTGCCCTTTAGGATGCACTACATGCTCCAAGGGTGCCACTTGCCTCTTAATTGACTTGCTAGACATAAAAAAACCCTGGAGTCAATACTCCACTAATTGATCTTGTGGGAGACTAAGGGCCTCTAAGGAACAAGGCCCCTACCTGATGCGCGCCCCTTAGAATCATCATGAGTGACTATCGCAGTCTTCCCTCATGACATCGTGGGTCTTCTCGAACTAGGTAATCGTTAACCTACAGTTTGAGCCACGATGGGAGTGCTAGTAGGTTGTGGCAGGGTTGTTGTCCACACCTCTCCCTCAAAGTCTCTGGTTGTCATGTGTGGCCCCTCTACTCCACATGTGAGTCTGGTCGGCAAGCTATCGTCAACCTGCATCATAAATGAATCATGTCAGCATTAATAATCAATCATGATAACATATAATCATATGTACATATGTCATATCAACAACAATCAAACCCCAATAGTCCACTCCCTGACTCTATCTAGAGTCCAAGGGGTTTCATCGATGCGTCTGCATCCTTGAGGTCCACAGTCTTGCACACTCATGAGAACCCAATCAATAGCACATGTATATGTCAATACAACAAATTAACATATCATCACATCCATAATGCATCATAATCATAATAAAACAACCAATAGTATAATAATATGGATTGCTTGAAAGCAAGTGTCCTCAAAGAATAAGTTTTCTCAGTGTGCACAAGAGCGGGATGTTACAATATGGCAATAATTATTACAAACTTGACATGGATATTGAAAACATATGTGACATGGGCATTGTGTGAATAAAGAAACGATTTTCCTATTTTTCTATGCAGTGAGGATATTTAGTGGTCATTCAATATGGTACCTTGGAAACAAGCTCCATTCCTGGCAGCAAGACCACGATACACATGGCCGTGTTTATGATTTTTAATGTTGCATTATTCGTGCTTAATTATTATTTTCTAAAACATTTGCTCATGTTCATGAAAATGCGAATTTTGTTTTGTAATTAAATTTTTACGGTTGTTCTTCCATTTATTTATCTTT
Organism: Picea engelmannii; assembly: GCA_009831015.1. Taxonomy (NCBI): domain Eukaryota; kingdom Viridiplantae; phylum Streptophyta; class Pinopsida; order Pinales; family Pinaceae; genus Picea; species Picea engelmannii. The sequence goes on along the minus strand of ML777174.1, from coordinate 980,417 downwards.
GATACTGTGGTTTCCATATATTCTTTTATGTGGTTATGTATATGTCCATATTACTTTCTTTGTATGTTTGAAATGAATAGGTTTTTCTATATTTATGTATATGTCTGTAATCATGTGTTTGTATTGACATGAATTCAGAGTAAAAATTGCAATTTGAAATGAGCAAAATTCTAATTTGCAATTTCCTTTATCTACATGAATTCAGAGTAAAAATTGCAATTTGAAATGAGTGAAATTGTATTGTTTGATTGAATATATTTAAATGAAGGGATTTTCATCATTATCGTGTCAGAAAACAGGTCGAGAGGAGGGGGGCCTTATCCCACGCCTGTACCATATGTCTCCTTTTCAAAAAGAAAAATATCAATACACATTTCTGGAACATATTACGAATGCCTTCTTATACATCATAATCCATGCCTAACTAACATAATGAACAATTTTGACCGGCTACAATTTGTTGTTCGTTCTACTAAAATATCAAGGCTTCAAGTTTTGATGTCAGGGTTTTCTTGATTAATTTTTGCTATGGTTTATCACATGGAGAACATATAGGTGGGTCCTGATAACAGTTTCATAAGGAGTTTCATAAGGTCCAGTTCGTTTGAAGTAAACCTTCCTTTTGAACTTGCTTCGAAATAGGGTGTGTGCATTGTTCCCTTGTTCTATTGTTCCAGGTCATAGGCATGCCACATAGAGAGATGGGAAGTCATGCCATAAAGAGATATATGGAGAGATACTCTCTCGACCAAAGCCAATGTACAAGTGTTATTGGGTTGTGTGACAAGATGTGGGAGATTTGGGTGGAGCCCAGTTGGGACATATGCTTTTCCAGGAAGCCTCAAAGATGGGATTAAAGGTAGTAGTGTTGGATCTTTTGGAAAACTACCCAGCAAGTGTTATTACCTACAAGCACGTTGTAGGTAGTTTCAGGGACACAAAAGATCTTCAAGAATATACAAAAGGGTATAGAAATATTATAGAATGCACTTTTTGTGTGAACATTTTTTTTTATCTCCTTTAAAGATTGTATTTAGCTGCAAATGTCTTGGTATTTATGGTATTTGCCACCCAATTGGAAATAAGTGTGGGGTATTGACTTAGAACATGTGGATCCTCAGACACCAAAGATGCTATAAGAAGAACGAGGGATTAATAAAGTAAGCATCATCTGTTGATAAATTATTTCCCAATAGAAAGAAGGAAGAAACAACAAGAAAATCTCCCCTTTCTTCTAATGGCTTTCTTCTAATGGTTTTGATATCGGATCAAACCAACCATTAGTATTCATCAATGATTCCAAACTAGATATTCTTATTTATATTTTCTTAAATACTGGAAATGCATATACATGTAGTAGGGGCAAATAGAATTCTATTTTGAGGGGGGGGATATGTGAACATTTAGATATTTGATTCATTATTAACACTGGAAGGGACTATTTTGGTAGTAACTACCCTAGGCATCTAAAAGGAGGATTCTCAACCTATGCTTGGCTCTGCAACTTTGCTAACCATTGCACACACACATTATGGATCCCTCTCTGGGAGGGGATCCGCCTCCAGATTCCCCGTCCCTTGACATGCAGGCCTTTCAGGCCCTAGTTTCATCCTATGCTAAAGCGCCCAAGATTCTGCCCTCTCGTTTCATCAAAAAGGCAGTCGAAATCCCCAAGGTATCAATCTACGCACCTTCAGTGTGACCTTTGGCTCTGAGGCTCGCAGATAGTGTTTTGATCGGACAATTCACAGGATTATGGCCATCTCCAAGAGCAATGCACATCTGGCTAGAAGCAAACTGGCGCAAGATGATCAAAGGGCAATTTTCGACAACCTTTTGCGGTAAGGGATTATTTTCCTTTCTATTTGAAAAAAAATAAGATAGAGATATGATATTTTATAGTGACCCATACTTCATGGGGGCCAAAGGATTGTATCTAAACAAATGGACTCCATAATTTAGCCCAGAAAATGATATTCCCTCTGCAGTCCCAGTTTGGGTTAGGTTACCCTTCCTTCCCTTGCACTGCTGGAATGATGAAACAATTCAAAACATAGGAAACACCCTTGGCAAGTTCATAGATTGTGTTGAGCCAAAGGATGGCCTTCAGGCCTGTTCTAGACTCTATGTAGAAGTAGATCTAGAAAAGGGTCTCCCATAAGCTATACAATTAAATCTTGATAGTTGGTCCTACATCCAACAAGTGGATTATGAACAAATCCCCTTCAAGTGAAAAATTTGTCATGAATATGGACACTTCGCTAAATCATGCCATCAAGCCAAAAATTCATAGGATCAAGACCCCAAGAAAGACCAGTGGCAGCAAACCAAAAGGAAGAAACCAAATGGGAAAAATCAACAGATCCCACATGAAAATCAAAGGGAAAATCCTACTGAGCCAAAAGAAAAGATCCATGGATCTCCTCAAAAAGGAGAATCAAGCCATAATCGCCAAGTCAACCTTATCCAAGACAGTACTCCACCTGTCGACATGGAACCACAGGAAACTAGTGGGAAAGGACTAGAAGCAAAAAAAAGAGGAAACGACATTGCCCTGGAGAAGAATAAGTAATTTTTGGAATTAAGCGAAGATCACGCTCAATCTCCACACATTCAAAATATGGAAAATTAAAAAATTTCAAAAGAAGAGGGCTGAGACTCCTTAGACAATGAATCTGAAGTGGAATTAACCCAAACCATCAACAACAAGAAACCTGGAAGGAAATCATATCGAAACAAAAGGGAATTAGTCGCTGATAGGGAAAAGGAATTAGGGATTCAAAAAACTATTGAGGAATCCCTCAAGAAAGATGAAAAAGACGGTAAGAATAAAGCATCCCAACACAAGGAAACAACCTCACAACCCTCAAGAGGGGGGGCAAGCAAACACCTTGATAAATGATGAAAATCGTCTCCTGGAATTGTAGGGGATTAGGTAGTAGCCACAAGAAAGAAGATCTCAAAAAAATTTTACTGGTAGAAAAACCTTCAATCCTCATGCTCGAAGAGACGAAACTGGGGGAGCTGCAAACCCTCAATGACCTTCAAAAAATATGGAATAATTGTGATGGATGTGCAGTGAGCTCCAGAGGGGCTTCAGGTGGAATCAGAATCCTCTGAAAAAGGACAAATTTTGATTTGCAAGCGCAAACACAAACCCAATTTTGGATCCGAGTGAATCTTCTCAATAAAACTTTAGGTATTCTCTACTCCATCATTAACGTTTACATACCAAATAATTACAATGAAAAAATTGAATGTTGGCAATCTCTGATAGACCTTGATAAAGAAAATCCCCCCCAAAACCTCATTATCACAGGAGACTTCAACACAACCAGAGCTACAATGGAAAAAAGAGGAGGATCGATCGTTAGAGATCAATTCCAAGAAATACTGGAGGACCTCATCTCGAATCTGGACCTTTATGACGTCCCATCCAGTAAAGGGATCTATACATGGAACAATAGAAGAGTAAGGCCTGGTCATATCGCAACCAGACTAGATATATTCTTGATCAACAACGAATTATTGGCCCTCCCTGATAAGCCGTGCTCAATGAATCTCCCCTGGGCTGGTTCAGACCATCACCCCATAAGACTGACCTTTGAAAAGCAAGAGAACTGGGGTCCAATCCCCTTCAAAATAAATCCTCTTTGGTTGGATCAACCAGATATTATTAAATCCATTGCTCAGATCTGGAACCAGTGGATCACAGGATCTCCAAACTACATTTGGGAGTAGAAACTCAAATTAGTCAAAGACATGCTAAATATATGGGCTAAAGACAATTCACACAACAAATCACAAGTCAAAAAGGCCAAACTGGAGGCCCTCCAAGATGAAATGGAAAGCGTAGAGATTCCACAGAGTCTCCTCACCCAAGAGAAATCCCTCCACAAAGACTATCTCTGGGCCCTAGCAGAAGAAGAAATGGCTCGGAGGCTTAAATCCATGAGTATTTGGATGAAGGCAGGCGACCAAAATACCACCTTCTTCCACAACCAAACCAAAGTCAGAAACTGGGCCAACCAAATCTCCAAGCTTAAAACTCCCGAAGGGTAAACAATTCAGGACTGCGACCAAATCAAGCAACTCGACTCCTCCCACTTCCAATCCCTATATACAACCTCTGGTAAAGACGATGAACACCTCTATGATCTATTTCTCCAGCATATCCCCTCTAAAATAACCGAGGTAGATAACCACCTTCTAGACCGACCCATAGAAGAGGTTGAAATTCTCAGAGTCCTAAACCAATTTCATGAAGACAAAGCTTCGGGTCCAGATGGATTCACTCTTCATTTCTACAAAAAATGTTGGCCCATCATTCAAAAATATTTCACCAGAATGCTTTGTTTCGCTCACAAAGCCAAAAAACTGGGTGGAGTAATGAACTCCTCCTTCCTTGCTCTCTTGCCAAAATAACATGGAGCCTCCTCCATCAATCACTTCAGGCCCATCTCGCTCTGTAACATTTCCTATAAGATCCTAGCCAAAATAATAGCAAACAGGGTCAATCCCCTCCTCAGCGCGCAAATCCTCCCAAACCAGGGAGGTTTTGTCATAGGACATCAGATATGGGATAACTACATTCTCGTCTAAGAAGAAATCATGATAGTAACACTTGCGGGGAGTCCAGAATGGATTTAAAATTAGATATGGCCAATGCTTTTGACAGAGTGGAGCATAATTTTCTCTTGAAAGTCTTGCACAAGTTTGGTTTCAGCCATAATTTCATGAATTAGATCAACTCATGCATCAAGTCTCCCTGGATAACGCCTCTAATAAATGGTCGACTAGGCCCCTTCTTCAAGGCGTCTAGAGGCTTAAGGCAGGGCTGCCCCCTCTCCTCTATTCTCTATGTGCTCATGGTAGAATCGCTAAACGGAAGCCTCCAATGGGAAAGTGCCTTTGGCAACATTCCTGGTATAAAAATCGCCCAAGGTGTGAAAAGACTAGACCACTCCCAATTCTTAGATGACACAGTCCTTCTTAGCGGTGCTTCCAAAATTCTAGCCAGAAGAATCCTTCAAGTCCTGGATACCTTTATCATAGTCTCGGGATGCTCTCTAAATAAAGAAAAATATCAGATCTATACCTGGAATGTCTTGGAAAGTACCAGGGCTGGTATAACTCAAATAATGGGCATCACCATCACCCAAGATTGGAAATCCTTCAAATATATAGGCCTCCCCCTCTACCTCAAAACGCTTACTGGAGAATTCTGGCACCTCATCCTTCAAAAGTTCAGGGAAAAAATGGATAGTTGGGGAGCACGATGGCTAAACCCAGTGGGCAGGGTGGTTTTAATAAAGTTTGTCCTTTCGACCCTTCCTCTCAGATCTAAAATGTTGGATGCTTGGTTTGAGAAAGCGTACTATGTTTGATATCTCAGCTTGGAATGATAATGGTAGTTAGAAAGATTGGAGCTTGGGGAATGTCCCCCAAAATTTAACAGAATAGGCTAAAAGCCTGCTCAAGCTACTAAAAGGGGTAGTGCCCATCCAAAAAACACTACCATACATAAGGGGATGGGGGAGCCATGGATACTCAGTAACAGAAAGATACAACCATCTCGTCGAGAACATGGATGGACATCATCCCTCAAAAAAATGGAAAAATATATGGAACCGAGACTCCCTCCCAAAATCCAACTTCTTCACCTGGACTTTAGCACATGGAAATATTTTAATAGGGGAGAATCTCATGAAGAGAGGCTACCTGGGTCCCTTCATCTGTCCACTTTGTAACAACAGTCAAGAATATATTAGTCATCTGTTATGGGACTACCCCTTTGCAAAAAACTGTTGGAATCTTGCCTTCAGAGACCTAGCTAGATTTATACGATGGCCCTCCTCCCTCCACCCCAGCCTGGGGAACTGGGATAAATATTATCAGGGCTCCTTGAAGGACAAGTCTATATTGAAACGAGTGTGGAGGGCGCTTGCAAAATTTCTCTGCTGGCAGATCTGGAAAGGAAGAAATAGAAAAATATTTCAAGGTAAGATCACTCCCCCCCAAACAGTAGCAGCTAAGGAAAAGTTGATTCTATCTGAAACCATATGTTCTTATCCTCTGAAAATTGAAGATACAAAAAACTGGAATGATCGGGAAAAGGATTGGATAGCAAGATTCAATCTTAGGGATGTTAAGTTTCCTCAAGCAACCCCAATATCACGGTGGCAGCTTCATCACACTCTCAACATGGAACTTTGGATTTAGAAGAAAAAAACCCATACTCTTTGCTTTGACAGAGCTTCTAAAAGAAACCTAGGGGAGGTAGGTGCGAGGGGGATTCTCTATGATCCTAGGGGAAAACAAATGTCTCATTACCACTAAAATCTAGGGATGGATACCAACAACAAAGATGAGGCATACACTCTATTAAAATGAGTTCAACTGGCACATTCCAAGGGAATAAGAAAGCTTGTTTTCCTCGGAGATTCTCTCACCATAATAAGATTGATGGTCAAGGGATCAAACCCCAAAGATCCTAGCTTAAAACAAATCCTGGACAGAACCAAGCTAGCTTCCAAAGGAATCAAGCTCACCTTCTTTCACATCCTCCGCGGTAACAACAATGAAACAGACAAGATGGCCAATGCAGCCATCGAGACACCTCCTAACACTCTCAACATCGACGAAGTTTCAACCCTAACCACCTTATATTAATGAGCGTCAAAGAGAGACTTTTGGCTAGTCATAGGAGTCCCTCCCCTTGGAGCTTAATCTTCCCCCATGACCACATGGTTAGGATCAACGCCATCTCCACCCAAGTGTGGTGAAAAGGGAGCGTTCACACACATTTTAGTCGGGATCCAACTTGCAAGGAAAGTCATGACATGGTTTGGTGGATGCTTTTAGTCGTCCACGTGACAACCTGTCATCATACCATATGGCTTGTGCCATATGGGGTTCATCTACCTCAAGCATACAAGATGATCTCACCTTCAAGCACTGTGTAATATTCTTCTCGCATGGGAAAACTGGTGTATACGGCTCGACTGTGTGGTTATAATGATCAGGACTATCACCTCCCTCACTGATTCATCTCCCCTGATGTCAGTCTCCTCTCCATGGCGTCGGTCAATACTATGTACAAGACTCTTACCACAAACTCATAGGTTCATTCATCACCTTCCCCCTCAGCAATATTGCAACCATCCTTGCACTGCGTTTGGCCCTTGTGGGAAATCCTATCTGATCATTTGCCTCTCCAGACCACCCTGGATCTTATATCAACACCCTCTCCACCCTACAGTCATTCCCATATTCTTTAGCGAGATTCTTGTGTCGCTGGGTGCTTTAAATTACTTATTTGCAGTGCTTGGAGTATCCATCTCGCCATACCCTTTCCCCTCCCTCTGCTTCCTACTGGGCAGCCCCTCGATCACCACCCCCCACCCCCCGAGTCAACTTATACACCTAGGTCTCATGCATAACCCACAAGATCCGGCCAAATCCAATCTCTCCTCTAGTGATAGTGAAATGCAACAGGATAATACCATGCAGGAAGACTTGGACTCCTAGCCAGAAGAAAATTGGGAACCTAATGCGGAGGATGCAACAATCTTCGAGAACAATTGGGAGCGTTGAGTGCCAACAAGGTGTTTGAGATGGAAACTCTTTCCCAGCATTGGTTTCTGATCAGTAAGCTACAAGATGAAAGAGAGGCACAAAAAAGTCAAATAGTTTCCAATCGGGTGCAGATAGACACTCTTCATCTCAGGTTGGATCAGCTTGACGACATGCAACCCCCAACAAGCAATACAAAAGATCAACAAGGATATTCGAGGAATGTTCAGTCCAATTTGATTAATCAGATGATAGAACTGAATGTGTTCCTCTCTGAGTCCAGGAGACATGAGAAACACTCCAACGAGGATAAGAATGCCTAATCTAGTCGCCCATAATCTCAAACAGCTCTATGTTTTGTCGGTTCGTGTATCTAAGCGGCTCCTACTGCATAGTATATGTAGGAACTTCTCCCCACAACACTTTTTGTAAGCAAAGGGGATACTTGAACACCCCAAATTTTGTAATATTCTTCATAGTGAAGAACTCAGACACAACCCTTCATGGTTGTTCTTTTTTGTAACCTCAGTGGATTTATCCACACCAATTAATATATCTTTACCAGCTT
>ML777174.1:902649-972256 GCA_009831015.1 Picea engelmannii | reverse complement strand
CACTAGAAGGAACAAGGTCGAGGTATCAATAGGAATAAGGAACTACAACGATGGGACAAGGATCAACAACATGAGGGGAGACAGATCATGAAGGTTTACAACTTCCCCAAAGCTGATGTTTTCGCTCCTCCTATATATACAAAGTGATTATTACATAAACTTTGTAAGTATGTAGTAAAGTAATTTATAATAGACATGAAATGAATCAGCTCGTACCTCAAATAAGATTATCCACCATGTGTGAGGTGCATATGTAGTTTATGCAGCCGCCATCTGAGTAGCATAGTTCATAGTTCACTATTATATTCCATCTATTCCGAGATCCAAAGAAATAGCCTCTTACAAAGGTTGTGCAAGATGTAGTTTACATAGAAGCATAGTTCATAGAAAATAATAGTCTATGCAAGATGTAGTTTACAGAGAAACATAGTTCATAGAAAAGAATAATTCATAGACCATTCTTCCATTCTGAGATCCAAAGATGTAGCAATGTATGTCAAATTGTTGTTATTTGTTTGGAAGACAACACATTCCTTAAAGAAGTGCATCCAAAAATTTATTTATGGTAAATGTTAATTTGTTCATGATAAATGTTTTTGTTATTTGTTTAAAAGGCAGGGAGTTTCTTAAGGCGGTGCATATAGAAATATATTTATGATAAATGTTAATTTATTTATGATAACTCTTTCTGCAAGGAAGCGGTGAATAAGGAAGAAGTGGGTGAAAAAGAAGGCGATTGAGACAATGTAAGTGGTGACCTGCATGAATGAGGTAGAGGCACTGACCTCAATTCACATATATCCAATCAATAGACATGAATATAATAATGACTTCAAAATTGATATAATGATCTACAAAATTATATAATGCAACGCTGCCATTGTCAAAAAGCTCTTCGATAAACTTGAAAGAGCTTCAATAAAGTTAGGTTATCTAAGTTGGGGAAAATGCATTGGGTAAGAAAGTTAGGTTATCTAAGTTGGGGAAAATGCATTGGGTAAGAGGCTATGTAAAAATGAAAAAAATACATTGTGAAAGAGCTTGAAAAATCAAACATTAAAACATAGAAAGAGATTAGGAATAGCAAAAAATAAAACATTGGGAATAGGGAAGCACCCAATAAGACTTCAAATGTATTATTCAATAAGATTGCAAAGAATAGGTTGCTTTTTTTTTTATATAAAAAATAAAAATTTGAATTTCCTATGTCCAACATTACAGATTGGGAAAAAATATATGGTCAAACTTCAAACTAATGCAAAGTCAATGTCGAATTGAATGCTAGAGTCCCTTCTTACCTACGGCAGGGACTAACAATGTTATAATATAACAATGTAACATTGTTATATTAAAACATTGTTATAATATTATAACAAATGATGCATGTCAGCGTAGTCCCTGCCAGGTTGGAATGAGAATAAATGCATTGCTACGGCAGGATCGAGTACAAACACGTGGGAAGCAAGTTGAAGTACATGTGGTATCCATGTAGAGGATGACTTTGTGGCAGCGTGCGATTGGCCAGTCACGAGATATTTGGCTTGTAGATGACCCCTCACGTTAATATGCGAACAAGGAAGTTTTTTCCTCGGGTGTTTCCTAGGGTGTATATAGTTTAAACATGGTACTTAGAAAACTTCTTTCTAAATTATTTGCAATAAAGGTTCATGGGAAAAAGGACCAGGAAGCATAGACAATAAACATTCAAATACAATAGAATATTAAACAAAGGTTGGATCTATTCCATATTTCTGAAGCATACACACTAAACATTCAAACGCTATAGAATATTAATAATGTGTTGCAACAAAGGTTCCTGTTTTCTTTGAAATCTATCAAAAATCTGGATTTTGTTCCATATTTTTGAAGCATACACATTAAAAATTCAAATACAATAGAATACTAATAATGTCTTGGAACAAAGGTTCTTGGACACAAAAAATTTAGCATTCCTGAATTAGTTTTCTTTGAAATTTATCAAAAAAATATTTTTGGAATCTGTTCTCTGTTCCAAACATTCAAACACAATAGAATATTAATAATGTCTTGCAACAAAGGTTCATGTTTTCTTTGAAATTTATCAAAGTTACATATTTTTAAAGCATACACATTAAACATTCAAATACAATAGAATACTAATAATGTCTTGCAACAAAGGTTCATGGACACAAAAAATTTAGCATTCCCAAATTAGTTTTCTTTGAAATTTATCAAAAATTAATAATGTTTGTTACATATTTTTGGAATCTATTCCGTATTTCTGGAAATTTAAATGCATTTTTCATATAGACTGGGATTGGGACTCCCGTGAACCATAAAAAAAAAATAAGTACAAGAATTAGGACTGTAGAAAGAAGAAGTGCGCGACGATAGAGAGGAATACCTGAAAAGAAGAAATTGGAAGTTATGAGTGTTTGGTTGGATATTTCTATTTAAAGAGGTAGAATAACTGGATTGATAAAGAAAACAAGATGACATCAGTATAGACTTACTATGAAGCCGATGCGGTTTTGTTGTTGTCATCGACGGTCGCTAGAATCATGTCAACCGGTTGTTGCCCTTCCTCAATGAGGTTGTCCATTCTCTGTTGGAACCATTCTTCAATGTAGCTTCTCATGGGGGCCACATTGATTGCATCCTAGATTTCTATGTCGAAAAGGTTATTTTCTAATTTCCTTAGATCCATTAAAATACTATGCAGACTCTGTTCAATTTCTTCATTGTGTTCTGAATAGTCCAGTACCCAGCTCTCGAGCTCATCTACACAATATTCAAGGATGTCGTAAAACTTTTCGAAAGACAACCCCTTTAAAATATCAAGTTGTTCATCAAATGCTTCTTTGGTCATTGACAAGGATTTGAGAATTAAGTTTTGGTCTTGAACTTCGTTGGTACTTCCGGCTAAGTCTATTTGGATTAGGTTTCTGAATAATTATTCCTTTTCTGATATGGCTTGTTTACATGATTCGACAGTGAGCTCCAGGTTCTTAACTTTCTTTTGCCAACATGCTTTTAATTGTTTGGTGCACTTTGGGGAGGGGAGATTCTCTTGTCTTCTTTTCAGATCTGAGATGTTGATGGCATGGTTGGAAAAAGTGGTCAACACCTGTTCACAGAAACATTGATCATTTTTTAAATTTGCCTGCAAATGTTCATGCAAATCATTTTCCCTCTTTCGGAAGGAAGCTATAGTTTGTGATGTTTCCCAGGCTTCCTTAACTAGCTGCATTCTTTTCTTGATGTTATTCTCTATAAGGGCTCTACACGATGCAAGGAGGGTGGAGGATACTTTGATCTTGGCTGAAGTGGTAGAAGGCATGCTTTTTGCTAAAGGAATGGAAAACTCTGGGGTAGCAATGAAAGCCTCCTCAAATTCCTTGACGCAGTCTTTCAATCTGGCATTCTCCGCTTCAATTCCTCCAATGGAATCATCAAGAGCATCATCGATTATGCGGTGAAATAGGGAGATTTGCAATGACCACATTTTCCTAAAGTTAATCTATGTGCGAGATTTGTCTTTCCTATTTGTTACATATCTCTTTTCAATAACCATATTTTTAGATTGGTTGTCAAAAACAACGCTCTGGAATGCGAAGGATTCATCTTCATAAAAAATGTCAGTCTCAGTTATTTCCATTGTGGACGAACCAACTTTGTGCATATGTTCAGTTTCAATTTCAAGTTGCATCTATTCACTTTCAATTTTGGGTTCATCTGCCTGCCCTACAATGTTTTTTCTCTTCTTTGTCAGTGGAACTTGATGAGAACTACCAATTTTTGTGCGAGGAGGGTTCTTATCTCCTCCTCCATTTGAAGATTTTTGGGTTGCTTTCTTACTGGGGTGGGTCATTGAAGTGATGCTCCATTATGTCGTGCTCTTGGGAGTGTTGGCGAGGGACTGGGCACTCTTCTCACTAGATAATTTTCCATGTTGTCTATACATTTCAGTCACGCTTTGCAATGTCTCTACGTCGCAATCACTAGATGCAGGATTGTTATCATCATTGTCCCTATCTTCGGTCAGGCGTCTATGGATAAAAAAATTGCTAAAGCCAACTACTAGTAAATGCTCTCAAAAAATCCCATTAGGGCCAAACCCTTTTAGCCTTTCAGCATATGTTAGGTTCAAGTTCTTGAAATGGCCTACGAATTCACCAATCTTGTTGAATTTTCTGCACACGAAGTCCCCAACTTTCTAGGGCAGAGGAATGAATTTTTTATTTTATTTCTTTTCATGGAAAAATGCAACCAGTGGTTGTATTGCCTTTCTATTTATGCAACAAACATCTTGTATGTGATGTGGCATGGAAGGAAAGCAGGATTTTCCTTGGAGCCAAAGATCATCAGTACATTGTGATTTTCCTTTTGTTCAAGTGTGCCCTTCCTGTTGAAAAACTTGGTTGCCTGGCTAGACATCTGGGGAGCATCCTTCCCTAACAATAAATCTTTGAAAATCGAGACAAAGTCATTAAAAACTTCATAAAAACAATGGGAGGCCTTGTGCCTCCACAGGGCCTGGTACCAGAATGTTATTGGGTTGAATCCACAGTTTATTTTCTTGGAAAGAGACAATTTTGGAAACGGACAACAATGCACTATTGCGAAAATCAAGTAGGATGACATATAAAATTTATTCGATTCTTTTTATCGTGATAACTGGGAAGAAATTTCAATGGAAATTAGCTTCCCCCAATCGAAAATGAATTGTTCCTTGATTGTGAAGTACAAAATGTAAATAATTATACAGGAAATGATTGTCGTGGATGCATGTCCCATTATTCTTGTAAACAACCAAGCAATTTCTCGGAATGGATTTCTAAAGGAACTTACCTGCAAATTTGTGATATCTTCAGGAACTGTTGTCGGGTCTTCGAGGAACTCAGCTAGTATGTCCAACCCGTTATCATGTTTTTCTAGGAACTGCTTGCAGTCTTGTCCTCTAAAGGTCAATGTTGGCTCTGATAATTTTAACATCTTGCGGAAGACCATAGGTGACAAAGACACATGAGAATGGTCGCGCAGTGTAATAATTATTTGGATTGGATTATATTTTTTGGCGCACCAAGAGACCACCTCCTTACAGTAAAAAACCTCAGGGACGTAGCCTGCACGAGCGATTCTAGAGGTCTAAATCACATCGTTCTGGGCGAAACAAGATGAATAGTAAAAGTATGCCCTGGACTACTGGAAGTTCTAGTCCTGACGTCCGAAGATATTTACTGTATATCCACAAAACTGTTGTCGACCTACTGCCATAAGTTTACAAAAACGTTTGTTTTCTCCAGATGATGATTGAAATGAAAAGTTGGAAGGGATAATATAATGTTGTGCAAATCTTGGTCCAATGTGTGTGAATGGGAGATATCCTCGATACTTTCACTCATTAATGACAATTTCGATGTTTGTTGCATGATGCATTGTTAACATTAAAGACTAGTAGTTGCACACATAAAAGTGCGAACATGGCAGATACGACAATGAGCGATTAAGAATTGGAGATTTCTTGAACGGGCCAACGCAACAACCCATGTTTAAGATGAACAATCGAAAGGGACAATATAACTCTCCACAGATCTTGGTTTAATGTGTATTAATGGGAGATCTACTCGAGCGTTTCTCTCATTAATGAAAATGTTGACAGTTCCTGCATGGTGAGTTGTTAGCATGAAAGGTTTCTAATTGCATATTAAGAAATAAGTACGAAGGTCGTGGGGACGAGAAAGAGCATTTAAGGAGTGTCTAATTATCAAAAGCGCTCGGGTGGGCTTCAAAATAGGGTTACAAGGTACAACTGTTGGAGGTGAGGGCTCGAGGGACAAATTGTATGTCTCAGAAATTTTTGAGTGCAATACGCATAACACCGAAGAGTGTATGATAGGACAGTCCAAAGGGAAATTTGTATATCGTGGAAGTCTGGGTAATGTTTGCAAGACACAGAACAATGGAGGTGCAAACATGAGCCTGCCTATCCAGGAGCCCACAATAAAAAAAAGTGGCTTAAGTATGGAATAGAGAAACGAACGAGTGGATTCATTTTCGTTAATATATTAAAACTTGTACTATATATCCCATTGCGTGGCAAGATCTTTTTTGCATGTCTCTGGGCAAAAAAAAGAAAATAAGAGAAGATAAATTAATTTAAATTCTATGAGTCAAGCTTTAATTAAATTTCATTGTCTTGTCTATGCTTTTTCTTTTTAATGGCGGTCAGTACGGTTGTTGCATGATGAACTATTAGTAGAAAACCTTGGTCGAGCACAGTAAACAGTGCCTGAGAATTGGATATTTCGTGAACCCGCCAACCCAAGGAACCGCGAAAGAGATTCCATGAAATGGGCAAGTATGGAAAATCATCGGACGAGCCTCATAATCAGGGTGACAATGGTTCCCCAGGAGACATGACTTCCCGAAGGTCAAATTGTATGTCTTGGGACTTGAATGCAAAATGTGTACCACGGAAGAGATGATGGTCATCAATGACATGTTTAAGGTTCATGCACAACAAAGTTATATTATTAAATCTTACCAATTTCATTTCCAAAGAGAAGTATGAAGGTGGCAGGGACATGGAACAACAAGTAAGGAATGGATAATTATCAAAAGCGGTTGGTGACACTTCAAAATAGGGATACACGATACATCCAATAGAGGTGAGGGCCTGAGGGTCAAATTGTATCTCTTGGGAATGATGATGTTTTCTTGTGGACAAACTGTATATCGTGGAACTACGGGTACTGCTTATTAGTAATGGAACATTGAAAACACAATCTGAGCCTGCCAGTCCAGGAACTCGCAATCGAAAAAATGTCTAAGTATGAAATAGGGATAAACAGTAAATGTACAATGTCATGGAAATACAACCAACTTGGGGCTAAGTATTAAAAGGAACAACGGACGGTTGGGCTCATGACGGGGCATTCCAGTGGACAAATTGTATATCGTGGAACTCTGGGCATTGTTTGCAAGTTGCAGAAGATTCCAAACACAATTTTGAGGCCGTCAATTTGGGAACCCGCAATCTAAAAAGTGTCCAAGTATAGAATAGGGAAACATTGTCCTAGACTTGTTTTCACTAATATATTGAAATTTTACCTGGCAAGATCTTCTTTGCATGTTTTTTGACAAGTTCTATAGTGATGGTTAGTCCTCGATACTTCGGCTTATTAATGACGATCCTTACGGTTATTGCATGATGGCGTTTTAGTATTAAACCTTTGGTGTTGCATATTTGGAAAGAAGTATGAGGATGGCCAAAACATGAAAAAGTGACTAAGAATTGGAGATTTCATGAACCCGTCAACACGAGGATCCAAAACAGGGTGAAAAGGTCTCCCCAGAAGACATGAGGCTCCGATGAGGATTCGTCATGTGAGGATATAGATGGAGATGAAGATATGTTAGCCCACCAATGCTGGAACCCATGATCATAGAAAGGAAACTAAGTATATAACCAGAAAGCGATAATAGATGGGAAGAAGAAAAGGGAAAAAGGGCTAAGGAGTCTGATCGGATTCATCATGTGAGGATATAGATGGAGATGAAGATATGTCAGCCCGCCAATGCTGGAACCTGCGATCATAGAAAGGCGACTAAGTATATAACTAGAAAGAGATAATACATGGGAAGAAGACAAGGGAAAAAGGGCAAAGTATCTCACAGAAGAGCATCTATTGTTCGTTTATGAATGCCAATCCTTTCGAACCCCTGGTGAGTTATCACTAGTAAAAGCATAAATTGCAGATCACGAAAGTTCTTTGGGTGCAAGACGTATATGAAAGAATAGGGGACATAAGTGTTGGATATCGCCAACCCAGGACCCAGTGATTAGATAATGGCTAAGTATTGAAAGGGATCCTAGTCGGTCGGGCTCATGGTGTGAAGATATAGATAAAGAGTTGTCAATTTGTGAATCTAGGAGGTTGTGATCATATATATGCAACTAAATATAGAACTACAAAGGGATAATAGAGGGGGAGAAAAGAGGAAAAATTAAGAGAAAGTGTTTATATTTATTCCAATAGTATTCATATTAATATATATTAATAGATTATTTCTGGTCCAAATGCAGATCATCTTCCAATTTGCAGGATCTTGTTCGGTTCACAAATTTTGTTTAAATCCATAAGCAACATCTATTGTTCATTTATTAATGCCAATCCTTTTGAACCCCTAGTGAGTTCTCACTAGTAAAAGCATAAATTCCAGATCACAGAAGTTCTTTGGGTGCAAGATGTATATGACGGAACATGGGACATAAGTGTTGGATACCGCAAATCCGAGACCCGGTGATCAGATAATTGGCTAAGTATCGAAAGGGACCATGATCAGTCAGGCTCATGGTGTGAAGATATAGATAAAGAGTTGTCAATTTGCAAATCCATGAGGATGTGATCATATATATGCAACTAAATATAGAACCACAAAGGGATAATAGAGGGGGAGAAAAGAGGAAAAATTAAGAGTGTTTATACATTCCAACGGACAAATTGTATATTGCGTAACTCCAGGCACTATTTGCAACTCACGGAAGATTTGAAACACAATTTTGAGGCCATCAATCCGGGAACCCGTAATCGAAAGAGTGTCCAAGTATGGAACAGGGAAACACTAGCCGGGACTTGTTTTCGCTAATATATTGAAATTTGTAATAGCTTTTCCATTACCTGGCAAGATCTTCTTTGCATGTTTCTGGACAAGTTCTATACCTGGTGAGTTCTCACTAGTAAAAGCATAAATTGTAGATCACGAAAGTTGTTTGGGTGCAAGATGTATATGAAAGAACATGGGACATAAGTTTTTGGATACCGCAAACCCGGGACCCGATGATCAGATAATTGGCTAAGTATTGAAAGGGACCGCAGTCATTTGGGCTCATGGTGTGAAGATATAGATAAAGAGTTGCCAATTTGTGAATCCATGAGGTTGTGATCATATAGATGCGACTAAATATAGAACCACAAAGGGATAATAGAGGGGGAGAAAAGAGGAAAAATTAAGAGTGTTTATACATTCTAACGGACAAATTGTATATTGCAGAACTCCAGGCACTGTTTGCAACTCACAGAAGATTCTAAACACAATTTTGAGGTCGTCAATCCGAGAACCCATAATAAAAAAAGTGTCCAAGTATGGAACAGGGAAATGTTGCTCAAGACTTGTTTTCGCTAATATATTGAAATTTGTAATAGCTTTGTCGTTACCTGGCAAGATCTTCTTTGCATGTTTTTGGACAAGTTATGTAGGAATGGTTGGTTCTCGAGACTTTTTCTTATTAATGACGATCTTTACGGTTTTTGCATGATGCCTTTTTAGTATTAAACATTTGTTGTTGCATATATGGAAAGAAGTACGACGATGGGTAGAACAAGAAACAATGACTAGGAGTTGGAGATTTCGTGAACCCACCAATGTGGGGATCTAAAATAGGGTGACAAGGTCTCCCCAGAAGACGTGAGGCCCTGACATCCAAATTGTATAGATCAGAACATTTGAATGCATAATGTGTAACACAGAAGAGAGGATGATGTCAGAGTCCGGTAGTCAATTTGTATGTGGCGGAGGACCGGGTGTCAATTCTTTCATACTAGTGTGTTCAGTTGTCACTAGTAAGAGCATAGTTAATGTATATTAGGAAGGATGCAGAGTTAGTGGGGATGGAAGGCAGCGACAGATACTTTGAGCGAAGTTAACGTAATTGAGGAGCCCGAGGTGGAATTATGGATCACAAAAGTTTTGAGTGCAAGATGTATATCATGGAACAATAAGCAGCTGAGTTCGTAAGCACCAACCCGACAAACACGACCATAAAATTGGCTAAGTATGGAAAGGAACAAAGGTCAGTTAGATTCGTCATGTGAGGATATAGATGGAGATGAAGATGTGTCAGCCCACCAACCCTGGAACCAGATATCATAGAAAGGAAACTAAGTATATAACCAGAAAGTGATAATGGACGAGAAGAATAAAAGGCAAATTCGTATGCACCAACTCGACAACTACGACCATAAAATTGACTAAGTATAGAAAGGAACAACGGTCGATCGAATTTGTCATGTGAGGATATATATGGAGATGAAGATATGTCAACCCGCCAACCCTGGAACCCGTGATCATAGAAAGGAGACTAAGTATATAACTAGAAAGGATAATGGACGGGAAGAAGAAAAGGGGAAAAGAGTTAAGTATCTGACAATAGAAAATCCATTTTTCATTTATTAATGCCAATATTTTCGAACCCCTACTGAGTTCTCACTAGTAAAAGCATAAATTGTAGATCATAGAATTTCTTTGGCTGGAAGATGTATATCATGGAACAAGGGACATAGGTGTTGGATACTGCGAACCCGAGACCTGGTGGCTAGATAATTGGCTAAGTATTGGCCAAGAGAAAGTTTTGATATTTATTTCAATAGTATTCATACTAATATATTAATAGATTATTTTTGTTTCAAATGCAAATCATCTCTTAATTCACAGGATGTTGTTCGGTTCGCAAACTTCGTTGAAACCATGGAAGTTTTGAGTGAAATATGTATATAACGCAATAAGAAGCAACACAGTTTGAAAGCGCCAATCTGACAACCACAACCATAAAATTGGCTAAGTATGGAAAGGAACAACGATTAGTCGGATTCGTCATGTGAGGATATAGATGGAGATGAAGATATGCCAGCCCGCCAACCCTAGAACGCGCAATCATAGAAAGGTGACTAAGTATATAACTAGAAAATAATAATAGTCAGGAAGAAGAAAAGGGGAAAAGGGCTAAGTATCTCACAGAAGAAAATCTATTGTTCATTTATTAATGCCAATCTTTTCGAACCCCTAGTGAGTTCTCACTAGTTAAATCATAAATTGCAGATCACAGACGTTCTTTGGCTGCAAGATGTATATGACGGAACGTCAGACATAGGTGTTGAATACCATAAACCCAGGACCCGGTGGCCAAATAATTAAGTTTTGGCCAAGATAATTTTTTTATATTTATTGCAATAGTACTCATATTAGTATATATGCATGAATATTATCAAATAGAAGAAGTTGTAATACATGCAAGATATTGAACAGGAACATGGCATCAACACTTGAGTTGCCTTGTTGTAAGTCATTAATTCATTCTATTTATGGGACCCGAAGAATGAAAGCAGGACGGGTCCTCCAATTTCTTTCTTTAAGTATGGGGCGGGCGCCACATAAGTATGGCCTATGAAAAATTATTCTTCCATGTAAAATGCAAGGAATGAACATAGTAGCCTTTATTTAAATTGAAGTATAGGGCAACAAAAAGAAAATCTTGTCGACCATGTTTAACGACACACAGGAAAAAGGTACAAAATAAAATGAAAATTAATACCAGAAATTGGAAAACACCATAAAAAAATAAAACTGCAAATATTCTATATTAAATAAGATGGGTTACAAAATATAGCTAAGATTATTTTCCACAATGACTGTGATTTGGCCTACTGCCGACCAATAAAAAAATGTACAATAATGAAGCTTGCTGACAGTCTTCTTGACAATCAAATGCTTGATTCGTAAAAAACAATGAGTTGAATATCAATTTTGGGTCTTGGACTTCATTGGTGTTTCCAACTAGATCTTGATGAAGATATGTCAGCCCGCCAACCCTAAAACTAGATATCATAGAAAGACAACTAAGTATATAACTAGAAAGTGATAATGGACGGAAAGAATAAAAGGCGAGTTTGTATGCGCCAACCTGACAACTGCGACCATAAAATTGACTAAGTATGGAAAGAAACAATGGTTGGTCGGATTCATCATGTGAGGATATAGATGGAGATGAAGATATGTCAGCCCACCAACCCTGGAACCAACGATCATAGAAAGGAGACTAAGTATATAACCAGAAAGCAATAATGGACAGGAAGAAGAAAAGGGGAAAAGGGCTAAGTATCTAACAGTAGAAAATCCATTTTCCATTTATTAATGCCAATCTTTTCAAACCCATGCGAAGTTCTCACTAGGAAAAGCATAAATTGCAGATCACAAAAGTTCTTTGGCTGCAAGATGTATATGATGGAACATGGGACATAGGTGTTGGATACCGCGAACCTGAGACCTGGTGGGCAGATAATTGGCTAAGTATTGGCCAAGAGAAAGTTTTGATATTTATTTCAATAGTATTCATATTAATATATATTAATAGATTATTTATGTTTCAAATGAAAATCATCTCCCAATTTGTAGGATGTTGTTCGGTTCGCAAACTTCATTGAAACCACAGAATTTTTGAGTGCAAGATGTATATAACACAACAAGAAGCATCAGAGTTCGAAAGCACCAACCCGACAACCGCGGCCATAAAATTGGCTAAGTATGGAAAGGAACGGCGGTCGGTCGGATTCACCATGTGAGGATATAGATGGGGATGATGATATGTCATCCCGCCAAACCTGGAACCCGCAATCATAGAAAGGTGACTAATTATATAACCAGAAAGTGATAATAGACGGGAAGAAGAAAATGGGAAAAGGGCTAAGTATCTAATAGAAGAAAATCTATTGTTCCTTTATTAATGCCAATGTTTTCGAACCCTTGATGAGTTCTCACTAGTTAAAGCATAAATTGTAGATCACGAAATTTCTTTGGCTGCAAGATGTATACGATGGAATAGGGGACATAGGTGTTGGATACCGCAAACCCGTGACCCGATGGCCAGATAATTGGATAAGTTTTGGCCAAGAGAAAGTTTTTATATTTATTCCAATAGTACTCATATTAGTATATATGCACATATATTATCAAATAGAAGAAGCTGCAATATATGCAAGATATTGAACAGGAACATGGCGTCAAAACTTGAGTTGCCTTGTTGTAATAGTCATTAATTCATTCTATTTACGGGACCTGAAGAATAAAAGCAGGACGGGTCCTCCAATTTTTTTCTTTAAGTATAGGGTGGGCGCCACATAAGCATGGCCTATGACAAATTATTGTTCCATGTAAAATGTAAGGAACAAACAGAGTAGCCTTTTTTTAGATTGAAGAACTGGGTAGCAGAAAGAAAATCTTGTCGTCCATGTTTAACGACACACAGAAAAAATGTACAAAATAAAATGAAAAGCAATACCAGAGATTGGAAAACACCATAAAAAAATAAAACCACAAATATTCTATATTCAAATAAGATGGGTTACAAAACACAACTAAGATTATTTTCCACAATGACTGCAATTTGGCATTCCGTTGACCAATAAAAAATATGTACAATAATGAAGCTTGTTGACAGTCTTCTTGACGATCAAATTCTTGATTTGTAAAAAACAACGAGTTGAATATCAATTTCGGGTCTTGGACTTCATTAGTGCTACCAACTAGATCTATCCCATTTTTTTGAATAGCTTGTCTCTTCTAGATATGGCCTGCTTGCATTGGCTGGTTATCAAACATTCCATTCTTTGTTAAGTATTAATTTCCCTCTGCCGTTGAAAACTTGGGGTTTAAGGTGCCTTCCTTGTAATGTTCCTAACCATTGACATCCGAGACAACTTAGAAATGTGATTCAGGCCCAATTCAAAATCGAGGGAGTCATTTTATGTGACGTCAGTTCTAGGGGAAACAAATCCTATAGGCAACAAAATTCGAGATAGAAAAAAAATTCAAGTATGTTGTGACTACTATTCTCCCTGTATTCGATCATCTGTTTGGTTGAAAAGCATGCCTGAATATTTGTATGTTGAACTTCTTTGTTTTATTAAATTAAACTGGAAGGAACATCCAAGCTAGCTACAAAATGTTCTTCTATTGAAGTACATGACTTCTTTCGGCAACACAGGTCTGGCAAGTGTATCAAATGTTGCAGATCGCATCAGAATATATCTTTCATTGTAGGGGTGGAAGACATGGCAGCCCACAGAAAGGTCTAGAATGTTTCGAAGTGATGCCAAATATTAATCCATGCCTGAATACACTCAGTATGAAATTATAAAATTGGATACCAACGAACGTGAAAAACTGTATGAGTGTTTGAATCAATATTTTGAAATTACAGAACGTTTTATGCCAAAGTTGTAACATAATTGACAAACAACTAGTTTCTATGTCAAATTGAGCGACCTTTGGATCCAGCAAGAGACTCGACATACAATCAACTGTCGATCTAGGTAGCTTCATCTTCAGGCATCCACATAGGTAGTGACCTCAGGCTCCAGATAGCTTTGGCCTCAGACATTGACATTGGCAGTGGCAATGGGAACAATGCTACTGACTGCACTGCGACAATGCGGTGAACAAGTAGGGTTGTCATTGTCAAAGCACTTAAACTGCAGGATTTTCAAACCTGCAAAGAACATCGACTTTGGTGTTGTTTTCTCATGAAATCTACAATATTGGGTTGACTCCATAAATCTTTGGACGTTGGGTGTCTTGTGCGATAATGACCTTGACATTAGGCACATGCCAGACATCTATT
Source organism: Picea engelmannii (assembly GCA_009831015.1). Taxonomy (NCBI): domain Eukaryota; kingdom Viridiplantae; phylum Streptophyta; class Pinopsida; order Pinales; family Pinaceae; genus Picea; species Picea engelmannii. Next base: position 957,819 of record ML777174.1, on the reverse strand, counting down.
ATCTGACATTGCAGTGTTAATTCAATTTCCATAGTGGACGATGACTCAATTTCATTGGCACAAACAATATTAATTTTGTGATTACTTAACATCCTTGAAGGACGTGAACCCCAAACAATGCCTAAAACTTTTTTAACAGGTGTCTGTTCAAAAAAATACATTGTTCTATATTTAAAAAATAAATAAAAAATTGTATGGTTTGAACATTTTTTTTTATCAAATATCGCATAAACTGCAACAGAAGAAATGCATTTTCTCCATCCAACACAAAGGAAACAACAAGAAGATTGAAATTAGGTGGAAACGGAGAACGATAGTATTTCCTATACCACCAATATTTTTTTCTCTCTTACATATGAACTTTTTCAGGTTGTGATAACTTAGTCTACGTTTTTTGTTTAAGCCCTGTATGGCCTCATCACAACTGGGACAAATTTCATGCATGACCTTTTTCAAGTTGTGATAACTTAGCCTACGATTTTTGTTTAAACCCTATATGGCCTTATCGCAACTGGGAGGAGTTTCATTCTCATTAAAAATCATGCCACGCGTATACCGATTCAATACGGTTTGGGTGGCATGGACATTGAACCCTAAACCAGTGATATGTCCAAGCAAAGGTTGATAATGGATATGTGTCGTGCAATAGAAGAAATGCATTTTCCCCATCCAACGCAAGGGAAACAACAAGAAGATTGACATTAGGTGGAAATAGATCTGGAAACGCACCACTACATTAAGGTCTCTTCTAAAGAATGAAATAAGATGATTACATGAAGGTGGTAGTAAAAGGTGATTTTCAGAAACCAAATAATTACCTGAACACGTGAAACCTCTTGCAGAAGGTGGTAGTATAAAGTAATTCTCAGAAAATGTTGCAAAGTCCATAATCTAGTTATATGCATAGGAGTAGTAAAATAAAAAAATGTGCAGTAGCGATAGATAGTTGATTGTATGTGGAGTCTGTAACTACATCTAGAGGACAATGAACAAAATTTGACAAAGAACATGGCTTTCTGTCAAGTTTTTTACCACACCTAGAACTAGCTCAACAAACTTTGAAATAGAAACTTTTGTAATTTTAGTATGTCATTTTATCCACCCATACAGTTTCTCTTACCCGCTTCTGGGTACATTCCCGAATGGAGTAATATTTCGCATCATTTCCGAATATTACAGACCATTTTGCAAGCCACAGTAAGTGTGAATCCTCTGATGAAGACAAATTCTTATGTGCTCTATAGAATTCGATACACTTGACAAATCTGTGTTGTTGGAAGAAACTATATACTTCAATGAAGGAGCATTTTCCAGGTGACCTGAAAATCCCTTCCAACTCCCAACAAGAAAACAAATAAGATCAACAAAGAAATCTACAGGCAGGCTTTTCAACCAACCAAAGCATCGAATACAAGGAGAACACCAACCAGATGATACTTGTTTTTTTTTTTTCCTATCTAAGTTTTTGTTGGATAACAGAGTTTTTTTTTTGGCTCAAAGCTCACGTCACATAAAACCATTCTCTCTTCTTTCATTTGGGCCTCAATGGCATCTCTAAGTTGTATTACATGTCCATGACCAGGAACATTAGAACGAAGGCACCCTAAAGCCCAACTCTTTGAAGATAGAGAGAAATGGAAATAAGTAATTAAAAGAAACGTTGGAGGATGAGAGTATAATCTTTCGTAAATTTTGGTTTCATTCATCTTAATGGAAGATTCCCTCAATCTTTTCACTTATTAATTCCAATATTTTTGAATATGTGTGTTGAATAGTGACTAATAGCACGTAATAACATTCTCATATCCAAACAGATTCTCAAATATAACATGTAACATGTGTAGAGTATGAAAGAGGGACATGACGTCAAGGCCTCTGTGGATGACATGTTCGTGGATAGCACCGAGGTAGTACAGTATTGCACTATTTCTATGATGAAGCCTTTAAAAAACTAAAAGAGTCAATATTTTTTTTTCAAATTCAAAATGCAGGCAAATTTTTTTATCAGATCCCATAATATTCGCCTGTCTATGCATTTTAATGGGAGATGTCCTCGATCTTTCAACTTATTAAATCCAATCCTTTCAAACATGTCTAGTCAGTTGTCACTTTTGAAAGCATAATTAATGTTCATTGGGAAGGGTGGAAGGTAGCGGGGATGGAGGGGAGCGATGAAATGATTTTAAACTTTTCTAAACCCGGGAATGCGTGAACCCGCGAAACTTTGAAAAATCGACTAAGTATGGAAAGGCAGGTCGAACAGATAGATTCATTATAGGTAGAGGCAGGGTTGAGAGTTTGAGGAGTATGGGGTCGAATTGTAGAGATAGAAGTTCTTGGTGCAAGATGTATACACCAAACATGAGTTACCATAAGTTCAATAGCACCTATCTGCGAAGCCGCATTCATAAAATTAGCTAAGTATGCAACCGAACGACAGTTAATCGAGCTCATGATGTGAATATATAGATGGATATAATGATTTGTCAGTTCGCCACACCAGGAACCCGCAAGAATAGAAACGTGAGAAAGTATAGAACTAGAAACGCATAATAGAGCGGAAGAACAAAAGGTAAAAACGAGAAAGTTTACAACAGGGAAAAAAAAGGAAGAGAATAATTATATCGCTCAGACAACAACACTTACTCTCATAACTATGAAACCATAGTAAAACATAAACCATAGAAAAATCATCACCAGCTATGAAATAGAGTTGGAACCCAACAAACTCTGGTTGAAGCCGTAAGAGATGCAATTTACATCGACTGCAAAATTTTGCATGTTATTTTATCTTAATAGTATTTTATGGGGAGCCAACTGCAAAACAATGTAACAACAGATCCAACTATAGATGCAGCACCCAAACACTGCAAAGCTTAAGAAAACAAGAGCAAGTAGCAAATAACAACCCAGTTAAGAAGCACGAAAAGGCCCAACTGCAGCCACAAGAAACAAACCCTGCAAAGTTGAATCAATCAACAATAAGCAACATCCAGCGAACAAAGAAGAAAGCACCAACCAGTCGACCAGGAATGTCGTAGTTCCAATCGATAACCACAACACTCACCCAAGCAGGCAAATAGGAAGAAAGATAGGAAATCAAACAACGTAGCCCTACAAGAACTAGGAGCCGTGCTGATAAATTAAGGTAAGATTAAGAATCTCTTCCCCAACTTCCCCCCACATGTTTAAATGAAGATTATAACTTGGAATATAAGAGGCCTAAATAGCTAAAGAAAACAATGAATCCTTAAAAATAGACTGAGGAAGGAACAACCTGATCTCTGTTTCATTCAAGAAACAAAATGCAAACTGGACAGAATGGAAATAATCAGTAAAAAACATTAGAGTAAGTAAAAGATGTTGGTTGTAGAAATCCAACTGATGGAGGGAGGAATTCTCACCTTGTGGAACCCACAATCGGTGAACCTACTCGCAACATAAGCCACAAGACACACATTTTTTGTTAACATGCAAGTTAGGGAACACATCGGAAATTCTATGCACGAATGTGTATGGCCCCCAGGTGCCAAAAGAAAAAAGGAGAATGCTCTTAAACCTAGAGAATCTAAAAGAATGAACCAACAACCTCCACTGTATTTTGGTTGGGGACTTCAACATCATCACTACTCTTGCTGAGAAAAAAGGGGGCACCAAGAGACTGAACAGGGATGTGGAAGAATTCTCAGCTTTCATAGACATAATGGAGCTTGTGGACATCAGGACTAGCAATGGACAGTTCACCTAAAACAACAAACGACTAGCTCACCACCAAGTAGCCACAAGGCTAGACAGATTCATGTTTTCGAAATCCATCATTTTACAGGGTTTAGCTTTGGACTGCAACATCCTCCCCTGGGGGGATCAGACCACTGGTCGGGTCAATTAGAAGCGAATTTTCAGACCACACCAAAGAACATGCCATTTAGATTTGATAAATTTTGGATCGACCATCCCACCTTCAAGGAGAACATCAACCAATGGTGGCAGGAGGAACTACCAAACTAAGGGACAAGGATGTTCAAACTATACAAGAAACTCAAGTACATCAAACAAAAACTTAAGGAGTGGAACAGAGAAGTCTTTAGGACCATAGACAAGGGAAAAAAAACATCGAGGATAGGATGAGGAAGCTGCAGGAACTTTGCATTCGAAGAGGGATACACAGAGGATCGAAAAAAAGAAGAGATCCAAATGATCCAGGAATGGGAAGCAAGATGCAAGAAGAAATAGACTCTATGGTTCCAAAAGTCCGGAATAAGATGACTTAAGGAAGGGGAGAGGAACGCCAAGTTTTTTCACAGAACAACTATCGCAAGAAAATCTCATAACAAAATCTTGAATATTATGGATCAGGACAGGATCAAAAGAGAATCCCACCATGACATTGAAAATACAATGGTCAATCACTTCAAGGGGATAGCCAAAGAGCCCAACCAAGGAAGATCTGCGGCCATCCAGAGGATAACTCGGCACATCCCCAAATTGGTCACAGAGGATCAAAATGTCAGCCTATGCAAACCCATCGCAGAGGAAGAAATCAACCAAGTGGTCTAGGAGATGCCCAGTGGAAAGGCCCTAGGCCTAGATGGCTTCACAGTGGAATTCTTCAAAGTTTGTTGAGATGTGGTTAAGTATGACATATAAGGGGTGGTGGAGGACTCCAGGCGCTCGACCTCCATCCTAAAATCTTTAAATTCCGCAATGATTACTCTAATCCCAAAAGAAAATGAAGCTAGGACTTTGGATCGCTACAGGCCAATAGCTTTATGCAACGTGGTTTACAAGATAATTTCTAAAGTTATATCCAATAGACTGAAACCACTCCTTCCCACACTAATTTCACAGGAACAGGCAGGCTATGTTGAAGGGAGACAAATCATAGACAATATCATCCAAGCCCATGAGATGATCCACACACTGAAAATCCAAAGGAGAGGGGGCATGATAATCCAACTTGACCTGGCTAAGGCTTATGACAAAATAAGTTGGCACTACATGGCCAAGATGTTGGAAGCTTTTGGTTTAGACCAACATTGGATCAATTGGATCATTACTCTAGTCCCAACGACAAGTTTCTCATTGTTAATAAATGGAGCCCCAACCAAACCTTTCTATCCATCCAGAGGCATCAGAAAAGGGGATTTGTTATCCCCCTTCCTGTTCATTCTAATGATGGAAGGGCCGAGTAGAAGTATAAAAAATGCAACTACAACTAGTGAAATAAAAGGCCTCAAATTGTTTGAAAATTGTCCAACCTCAACACACCAATAGTTCGTTGATGACACCTTTCTCCATGGAACACCCACGATAAAGGAAGTGAAGGATTATAAAAAAATCTTAGAAGACTTCGGGGAAGCCTTGGGGGCGGAAATCAATCACTCCAAGTCCATGATATATTTTTTCAACACTAATTCGACAATTCAAAGAAACTTGGTCAACATTATGGGGTTTGAACGTAAAATGCTCCCAACGAAATACTTGGGATTCCACCTGACGGATAGATCTTGAAAAAATGCTATGTGGGAAGGAGTTATCATTATATTGCACGAGAGCGTAAAAAACTGGACATACAAAGCTCTAAACTTGGCCGGAAGGCTTATCCTCACCAAAATAGTTCTACAAGCAATTTTGGCGTTTGTGATGTGAGTGTTTCCAGCCCCCAAAGGAATACTACAAAAGATAAGAACCATGCACAGAGATTTCCTATGGAGAGGCACATAAAAAAAAGAAATGGGCCACGGTGGCCTGGGACCATGAACAAATTCGATTGATAGGCACAATGGAGGGATCAACCATCTGGAATCTCGCCTGGTGAAATAAGGAATGGATATGGAATCATAGCTTCTAGGAAGTCAGAAGTGGTAGAACAACAAGGTTCTGGGAGGACACGTGGCAACGGGAACCCATAATGGAAACTCCGGACAGGGAGGAGCCCCAACAGGAAATGATTGGGTAAGGAAAAACAAAAATCCATCAATATTGGAAGCAAAGGGATGGCAGCGCCAGATGTAGGATACAGGACAAGATTAATCCACAAAATAGAGCCCAGATCGAAACAATAACAAAAGAGGTGGAGGAGGAATTGGTGAAAAGGAAAATCGGGGTCTCAAAAGAAGATGACAAATTGGGGTGGGGCAGGAAAAATGGGGGCGAATTCAACTTAAAAGAAGCATGGTATTACATCACGAGCTAGGGCCAAGAAAATCTAGAGACACAATGGGAAAAGATCTAGAAGAGTCCCCAATGGCCAAAAATAAAAATGTTTGAATGGCTAGTACTAAACAACCAAATTCTAACCTAGGAGAACCTCATGAAAAGGGGTTTCATAGGTCCCTCTCACTGCCATCTCTGTTAGGTCAAGGAGGAAACAACTGATCACCTCCTTGACGAATGCAGCTACATAGCAGAAATTTGGGATTGAGTGGCATGCATCTACCACCAATCCAATAGAGTCAGGGGGAACATCAACGCAACCATCAAACACTGGAATGAAAGATACATCAAAAATGAAATGGTGAACCTTTGTTGGAATCTAATGTCGAGGATGATCTTGGCGATATGGAAAGGAACATGCGCATCTTCAGGAAAGAGAGCCTACCGACAAAAAGGCTGAAGGATGCAATAGTCTCTCAAATAAGAGAAACAATGTAGAGCCACAACTACAATAAGGAGAAATTTCAACTTCTAGACCAAGACTCCTGCATCCTGGAATTTTTCCATTTGAAAGATTGGAGAAACAACATACATGTGGGACATGAACCGCAACTCCAGATAGGAGTCTGCAACTGGACTCCTCCTCCGTCAGGGTTCCTCAAACTGAATTTTGACGAGGCGACAAAATGAAATCCTAGAGTGGCAGGGGAAGGTGGAGTGATCAGAGACAGTGGTGGCAATGTCATCTGACTGTACATTGGGAGCATAGGAAACTCAACAAACAACCCAGCGGAATTTGGAGCCCTGGAGCTCGACATTGAAATCATACATTGAGAAAGGATGACAAACACCATCATGGAAGGTGACTCCACCCTCGTAATCAACACAGCAAAAAAACTCTAAAATGGAACCAAAGTGGGCAAGGTTAAATGACATTGGCACCTAGCACACTCCCTACATAAAATCCAAGAGCATATGAGAACAATGAACACAGTGGAGTTGCGGTGGGTACGCAGGTCAGGGAACGCTCTAGCGGAATGAATCGCCAACGAGGGGGTCGACAAGGAAGGCCTGAAACTAGATGAAGCCTGGATCATAGTACTGAGCGAGCAACTTGGGACAGACTGCAGCCACCTAGCAACAAAATATCATGATGACATCTTAAGCATGGAAAGTCACATCGAGGAGGACAACGCAAGGCCTCTCAGAAGGAATGTGGGACCAAAGCAGAATATGATTGCCTAACACTTTGCCACCAACTATGATGCAAGGTCACAATAAGCAGCGGGTGGCTGAACAGAATCAAGGTTGATACATTAGTAAGAGTCATGGGGAAAGAACGGGTGAATGGCCAGGAAGCAAGTCAAATGCAATGAAAGACTTAAGGCATGAGGAGATGGTGATAACCAGGAACAATCCACCAGCTCCCAATATAGGTACGGGGATAAGCACAGTTGGATCACAAGCAAGTAAGGGTAGTGGAAAGTACAAGGATAAAGGTGGTACCATCATGATCAAACGATCCTTACCATAAAATAATGACGAAAGTGCTCACCACCTCGGGCAAATCATGGCTAGAAGTACAGGCTCACAGCAGGGGAAATACCATAAGAAAAGGGACAATAGGAGTATAAGAAAATGGAAGGAGCGCAACAGTAAGGGTTATTACAGTTTCAAGGGTAGAAAGAATAAGGAAACTTCTGAAGTGAGGTAAAGGTCGAGTAGCCAGAGTAGGATCTACAACAGCCAAAGAGGGATGGATCAATTGAAGGATATGCACAGGAAGAGGATCCCCCTTGGGAAAGAATTCCTGGAAAGTTCGCGGTGGTTAACAAGAATGGAGCAGGCAGTGAAATATGCGGAGGACACCTTCCATACTCTTGTTGCGCCAAAGGGGAAGGCAAAAATTACCCGGTGGGAAGAGGAATTAAAGGGCAAGCGCAAAAGCAAAGAGTGGGGTGACATGGTGCTGGAAGCAGACTGAGTCACTGATCTGGGGGCTACGCGACCCAGGAAAACCCTCTACCACAAAATGGTAGAGATGGCTTGGCTAACCAATATGCTGATCAAGAAAGTCAATTCAGAAAAAGAGGAAGTCAGACAGGAGGATAACCGAGAAAACAAGACAATGTTGGACGAGATCCTGATTCGCCTCAGCAGTTTGGAAACAATCATCAAACTATTAGTAGAGGTAGAGAAGGACCAAAAATGCAAGCTAGAGCGGTTGGCGACTCAGTTCCACCTTTACCCACACTATTTTCATCACACAGACATCACACCTGTAGATGGACAAGGCGCACCAGCCCAAATCAAGAAGACCCGCACGGTCTCCCCAAAGGAAGATAACAAGAGCTAGATGGATGGCAGGAAGAAGCACCCCTAGGTGTTGTAATGCCTCTTAGTTTCGACCTTTTGAATTTTGTTAGTCTAATGACAGTTATGCCTAGGTAGTGTAAGGTTAGTTCAGACCTGCTACAAACTCTGGTTTAGGGGGTAAGTTTTTTTTTTTTTTTTTCTTTATGTCTGGGTTTTTCAAACTGGGTATGGAAGGTTTGGTCTGGTTTACCATTATGGCAGACCAGAACCATCCACCACAACTAGAAGATGGGACCCCCTGGTCTAGTTTCCTTCTAGGGAGACTAGGATCCCAACTTTTTGTATCATAATACTTACATAGATTCCTACACTCATTTACAAAAATTAAAAACTTGTTATGTTATTAAATTCTTGTAAACTTGTTGTGTTATAAAATACTTGTCAAAAATGTACATGAAAGAGTTACCCACTATACTTTATCAACATCTCAATATAAATTTCGATTAATATTATTATCAAATTTTAAATTCACATCTCAATATAAATTTTAATTTCCATCTTTAAATTATCAAATTTTAAAATCACATTTCACTATAAAATAAATTTTCATTCTTAAAATTATCCTTGATATTATTTATATTATTTAAATCAATATTTGTTGTAAACTTAATTTTGATATTTTATTAAAAGAAAAAGAATTTTTAAATTTCAATTTCAATTTCCATCCTTAAATTATCAAATTTTAAAATCACATCTCAATATAAAATAAATTTATATTCTTAAAACCATCCCTTATATTATCTATATTATTTAAATCAATATTTGATGTAAACTTATCATTTTTTAAATGAAACTTAATTTTAGGATTTTGATATTTTTTTTTTATGGAAAATTATTTAAAAAAAAAAAAAAATGTTTTTATAAATAGTCATTTGCATCAAATTTTATTTAACTCAATTTTTAATTTATAAAATTTGATAAATATAAACATATTATTTAATAAAATATTCACAAAATAAATTATTACAAACAAATTAAAAAACATTTTTTAATTTTAATTATATTAAATATATTATTTATTTTTATTCACAAAATAAATTATTATAAACAAATTAAAAAACACCTTTTTAATTTCAAGAATTATATTAATTATATTATTTATTTTTAATTTAGAAATTATATTATTTATATTATTTAAATCAATATGATAAAATTGTTGCTATAAACTTAATTTTGATCATATAAACAAATTAAAAAACAGCTTTTAATTTCAAAAATTTTATTAATTATATTATTTATTTTTAATTTAAGAATTATATTATTTATATTATTTGAATTAATATGGTAGAAATTGTTGCTATAAAAATTATTGTTATTAATATTTTTTAAGAAAAAAAGTTGTTATAAATATACATTTACTAAAAAATTTTTATTTAACTCAACTTTTAATTCATAAAATTTAATAAATATAAACATATTATTTAATAAAATATTTACACAATAAATTAATATAAACAAATTAAATAAATTAATATAAACAAATTAAAAAAGGGATCATCAATGTTATTTAAATCAATATGAATATGGTAGAAAAAAAAATATTTAACTCAACTTTTAATTCATAAAATTTAATAAATATAAACATATTATTTAATAAAATATTCACACAATAAATTAATATAAACAAATTAAAAAATGGATCATCAATGTTATTTAAATCAATATGGTAGAGATTGTTGCTATAAACTTAAATTTATAAACTTAATTTTGATTATTTTTAAAAGAAAAAAGGTGTTTTGATCATTTTTAATTTTGATCGTTTCTTCCTGGATTTCACACAGATGACATCTTGAGGATCCATTGAATCCTCTTTTTGTTAGGTTCTCCCAGGTCAAGATCTTCTTGTGAAGAATCAACCATTTAAACATTTTAATCTTGGTCCAATGAGGGTAATTCCAGAGCCTCTCCCAGTGGGGTTCTGGATTTTCTTGGCCTTGTCCTATTATATAGTGTCGAACTTCTTTTAGATTGAATTCCCCTCCATTTTTCCTTCCCCATCTTAATTGATCCTCCTCGTCCGTGAACAAAATTTTCCTCTTTCCCAATTCATCCTCAATCTCTTTTACCATCGTGGCTTCTCGAGCTCTGTTTTGAGGTTGTATGTTGTCCCAAATTCTCCATCTAGTGTTCTCCCTTTGTTTCCAGTACTGATAGACTTTTGTTTTCCCTTGCCCAATCATCTCTTGCTTAATCACCTCTCTACCTGGGTTTTCCATTCTAGTTTCCTGTCGCAAGCATCTTCCCAAAATCTTGTTGTCCTCCCATTCCTAATTTCCCAAAAATTGTGACCCTGTATCCAATTTTTATTTCTCCAAACTAGATTCCAGATGGTTGAACCTTCCCCTCTGCCTGTGAACATGATCATCTCCTGGGGGTTGACACCTGGGGCATCTTTTGCTTTCCATAGTTTAGCCCATGGCATTGAGCTGTCTTTTACCCATCTCCACCACAATTTTTCCCCGTAGGCATCGTTTGTTTCTTGAGGGTCTTGTAGCCCGAGGCCCACTTTGTTCTTTAGTCTGCACACTGTGTCCCAAGACACCAGAGCCCATTTCTTTGTATCCTCAGCTCCTCTCCAAAGGAAGTTTCTCTAGATTTCTCTGATTTTTTGTAAGATTCCTTTTGGGGCTGGAAAAATCGACATAAGATAGGCAGGGATTGCTTGTAACATTGATTTTGTTAGGATTAATCGACCTGCTAGGTTAAGAGTCATGTATGTCCAATTTTTAACCCTCTCTTGCAGCTTGTTGATGATCCCTTCCCACGTTGTATTCCTAAGATCCTTGTCCGTCAGGGGCACCCCCAAATACTTCGTTGGGAGTGTTTTCCTCTCAAACCCCAAAATGTTGGCTAGTTTCCTTTGGACTGCAAGATTTGTATTGAAAAGGTAGATCATAGATTTAGAGGTTTATTTCATCCCTAGAGGCTTCTCCAAACTCTGTTAAAAAAAAAATTGTACGCCATTGCTTCCTTGACCATGGTAATTCTGTGAAGCATGGTATCATCCACAAATTGTTGGTATGTTGAGGTTGGGCAGTCTTCAAATGGTTTTAGGCCTTTGATTTCTCCTTCGGTCATTGCAGTCTTTATGCTTCTGCTTAGCCCTTCCATCATTAAAATAAATAGGAAAGGGGACAAAGGGTCCCCCTGTCTTATACTCCTAGAGGGGTAGAACGATTTGTCTAGTGCTCCATTTACTAGTAGCGAGAAACTAGTTGTAGACACTAAGTTGATTACCCATTTAATCAAATGTTGGTCAAACCCAAAGGCTTCCATTGTTTTCTCCATATAGTGCCAACTTGTTTTGTCATACGCTTTGGCCAAATCCAACTATATTACCATTCCCACTTTCTTCTCACTTTTTAGGGTGTGTATTATTTCATGGAATTGTATGATGTTATCCAGTATCTACTTCCCCTCCACAAATCTCGATTGTTCCTTTGAGATGAGAGTGAGGAGTAGGGGTTTCAATCTATTAGCTATTACTTTCAAAATTATCTTATACACCACATTGCACAGGGATATCGGTCTATAGTGATCAGGAGTTCTAGCTTCATTTTCTTTTGGTATCAGAGTGATCATCATGGCATTCAGGGATTTCAGGATTGAGACTAAGCATCTAGAGTCCCCCACTATACCATAAATATCATACTTAACCACATCCCAACTAGCTTTAAGAAAGTCCACTGTGAATCCATCTCGGCCTAGGGCCTTTCCATTTAGCATCTCCTGGATCACTTTGTCGACTTCTTCCTTTGATATGGGTTTTCATAGGTTGACATTGTGCTCCTCCATTACCAACTTAGGGATATGCCTTACAATCCTCTAGATTGCTTCAGTCCTATTCGAGTTGGGATCTTTGGCTATCTCCTGGAAATGTTTGACCAGAGTGTTTTCAATGTCCTAGTGGGACTCTCTCTCTATCCCATCCTGGTCCCAAATCTTCAAAATTTTGTTATGATATCTTCTCGCTATAGTTGATCTGTGGAAGAACTTAGTATTTCTCTCCCCTTCCTTAAGCCACTAAACTCTGGACTTATGTCCCCACAAGGTCTCTTCTTGTTTGCATCTGACTTTCCAATCCTGGAGTAATTGGTTCTCCTCTTTTTCCATTTCCTCAATGTAGCCTTCTTGAATGCACTGCTCCTGAAGCCTTCCCATTCTTTCCTCTATTAATTTTTTAGCCTGGTCTATGTTCCCAAAAACTTCATTGTTCCACTTCTTGAGTTTCTCCTTTATGTGCTTGAGTTTTTTTTTCTGAAGTTGAAACATTTTTGTCCCTTGTTGATGGATTTCCTCTTGCCACCAAGTTTTGATGTTCTCCTTAAAGGTTGAGTAGTCAATCCATAACCTCTCGAACCTGAAAGGCCTATTCTTTGGTGTTGCTTGAAATTTTGCCTCCAGACGAACTAGCTAGTGGTATGAGCACCCCAAGGGGAGGATGTTTCCTTCCAAAACTAAACCTTGCAAGATTATTGATTCCGAGACTAGAAACCTATCTAGCCTCGTAGCCACCTGGTGGTGTAGATTTCTTTTATTGTTCCAAGTAAATTGTCCATTACTAGTCCTAATGTCCACTAGTTATGTTCTTTCAATGAAAGTTTTGAACTCCTCAGCATCTCTGTCTATTCTTCTAGTGTCACCTTTTTTCTCAACCAAAGTGGCTATAATGTTGAAGTCTCCTGCTAGAATCCATTGAAGGTTACTATTTCGCTCCCTTAGGTTTTATAAGTCTAGGAGCATTCTTCTTTTATCTTCCAGCATCTGGGGTCCATATACATTGGTGCATATGACCTCCTCTGTATTCCCTATCACTTGCATCTTTATAGATAAAGAGTGCCTTGTGGCTTCTACTGAGAACTGATAGTAGATTCACCGTTTGTTGATTCCATAGGGTGAGAATGCCTCCAATAGCGTTTTGACTATCTATAGTCAGAAAATTGTACCTAGTCCAATACCTCTTACTTATTATTTCCATTATGTCTATATTGCATTTGGTCTCTTGAATGAAGCAAATATCTGGTTGTTCCATCTTCAGCCTATTGTTTAGGATTCTTTGTTTTCTAGGGTTGTTCAGGCCCCTTATGTTTCAAGTTATAACCTTCATTTTAAACATGTGGGGGGGAGTTAAGAAAAATCTTTGTGATCTTACTTGAGTTTATCAGAAGCGCTCCTAATTCCTATAGGGCTACAATGTTTGATTTTATCCCTTTTTTCCGTCTTGCTGCTTTGGTGAGTATTGTGACTAACCGTCTACTGTCTTGATGCCCAGGTTTCCTAATTCTCCATGCATGCATTTGGTTCCTCTGGTTTTTGCTTCCTCCCTCAAAAGGAAAAGGTATTGGATGCGATCCAACTGATCCATAGGTATATTGTTGACTCCTTTCTTTTTCCATTGTTCCAGTGTATTCGAGAGTTCTATCCCTTCCCTTTCCATGATATTTCTTAGGTTTGGGTCTTCTATTCCAACCTCGCTCCATGTCATTTCAGAATCTCCATCTACCTCTTGCATTGGTGTATTTGTGTCTCTGTCTCCTTCTTCAAATGATCCCTTGTTGTGCCCGTGATTTCCTTGAGGTTTTTTACTCTCTGTAGTCTTATTTGCTTCCTATTCGTTTGTCTCCCCTTCCTTTCGCCTTTTTTGTTCCTCCTCTCCCCCTTGTTTTGGGTTTCCCAGTCCTTCGAAGCTATTCCTCGATTCTGGGTTGTTTGTTTTGGGGGGTTTACCTTGTCTTCTATTTCCTCTACCTTTGTAGTATGGCCTAAAAAAACCTTCCTCATCCTAGCGTTGTTTTGAGTTTTCCTGCTTTGTTTTTTTGTTTAGCGGGCATTCTCTTAGTAGGCACCCGTGTTCATGACACCTTCGGCATCTAAACAGGATATGTTCATAGTCTATGCTTTTGGATCTATTCCTCATCTCTAAACTCCAGACTTATTGCCTCTGGTAGTGCCCTCGAGACATCCATCTCTATACAGATTCTTGCATAGGATGTATACTTTCCTTTTAATGTTGCATGTAGGGATGTATATATATTACATAAATGTAATGTAACATAACACATAGTATGTGTTATGTTATTGTAATATGTCATGACATATTACATTGTATATATATATATATAAAATGAAACTAGACTGGAAAAAAATATGAACTGAAATTAATGGTCAAAAAGACATGAACTTCAAGTAGATTAAAAAAAAAATTAAATAAAAAAAAAAACATACATTAAAAGAAAAAGCACATACACAGAAATTAATTAAATTGAAACTATGTTTAAAAAAACATTTAACACAAATTGAAACTAGACTGATTAAAAAAAACATACACAGATTAAAATGAAACAATGAGAAAAAACATAAACTGAAACTAAACTTTAAAAAAATACCATACACGGAGAACTTAAAAAAAAAGCATACACAGGAATCTCAAGGATAGCTATCTCTAGGACCACGAGTTAACCCTTCCAAAAATTTAATATCATCTTTATTAATATAGAATGCTGAAAATGTGTAAAAGAAATAAAAAAATGTTCTCAACTTACAAAAATAGGTGTCTACTCAATTTACAAAAAATAGAAGTGTCTTCTCAATTTACAAAAATATATTTTGATGTAGATAATAAAAGTAAAAAATAGAAATAGTATTTTGAAGTTGAACAATAAAAAAATGTATCGTTGATATATTAAGTTATTATCATTAATATGAACTGAAATTAATTGTCAAAAAGACATGAAGACATGAACTTCAATTAGATTAAAAAGAAAAGAAAAAACATACATTAAAAAGAAAACACATACGAGAAATTAAACTGAAACTATGATTAATATGAACTGAAATTAATTGCCAAAAAGACATGAACTTCAATTAGATTAAAAAGAAAAAAAAAACATACATTAAAAAGAAAACACATACGAGAAATTAAACTGAAACTATGTTTAAACTGATATTAAGTTATTACCATTAATATGAACACATAAATTGTATCATTGATATGAACTTATATTAAGTTATTACCAGTAATATGAAATGAAATTAATTGCCAAAAAGACATGAGAAATTACACTGAAACTATGTTTAAAAAAACACATAAACGGTATCATTGATTAATTGATATTAAGTTATTACCATTAATATGAACACATAAAATGTAACTGATATTAAGTTATTACCATTAATATGAACACATAAAATGTAATCGATATTAAGTTATTACCATTAATATGAACCGAAATTAATGACCAAAAAGACATGAACTTCAATTAGATTAAAAAGAATTAAACATACATTAAAAGGACCAGGGGTTAACCCTTCCAAAAATTAAATATCATCTTTATTAATATAGAATGTTGAAAGTGTGTACAGGAAATAAAAAAATGTTCTCAACTTACAAAAATAGGTGTCTTCTCAATTTACAAAAAATAGAGGTGTCTTCTCAATTTACAAAAATATATTTTGATGTAGATAATAAAAGTGAAAAATATAAATAGTATTTTGAAGTTGAACAATAAAAAAAATGTATCATTGATATATTAAGTTATTACCATTAATATGAACTGAAATTAATTGCAAAAAAGACATGAAGACATGAACTTCAATTAGATTAAAAAGAAAAAAGCATATATTAAAAAAAAAAACACATACAAGAAATTAAACTGAAACTATGTTTGAACTAATATTAAGTTATTACCATTAATATGAACATATTAATTGTATCATTGATATGAACTGATATTAAGTTATTACCATTAATATGAACTGAAATTAATTCTCGAATAGACATGAGAAATTAAACGGAAACTATGTTTAAAAAACCGCATAAACTGTATCATTGATATGAACTGATATTAAGTTATTACCATTAATATGAACACATAAACTGTATCATTGATATGAACTGATATTAAGTTATTACCATTAATATGAACCAAAATTAATGGCCAAAAAGACATGAACTTCAATTAGATTAAAAAGAAAAAAAACATACATTATAAAGAAAAACACATACACAAAAATATTAAACTGAAATTATGTTTAAAAAAACACATAAACTGAAACTAAACTGGATTAAAAAAAAAGCATAGAGAAATCTCAAGTATAGCTATCCTGGAGGACCAGGGGAAGGGTTAACCCTACCAAAAATTACATATCATCTTTATTAATATAGAATTCTGAAGTGTGTATAGGAAATACAAAATGTTCTCAACTTACAAAATAAGAGGTGTCTTCTCAATTTACAAAAATATATTTTGATGTAGATAATAAAAGTGAAAAATAGAGATAGAATGTTGAAGTTTAACAATACAAAATGTATTGTTAATATGAACTGAACTGAACTTAAGAAGGGTCTTCTCAATTTACAAAAATATATTTTGATGTAGATAATAAAAGTAAAAAATAGAGATAGTATGTTGAAATTGAACAATACAAAATGTATTGTTAATATGCACTGAACTAAACTTAAGTTATTACCATTAATATGAACTAAAATTAATTGCCAAAAAAACAAGAAATTCAATTAGATTAAAAAGAAAAAAAAACATACATTAAAAGGAAAAACACATACATAGAGAAATTACACTAAAACTATGTTTAGAAAAACACAAACTGTATCATTGATATGAACTAAAATTAATTGAAAAAAACATGAACTTCAATTAGATTAAAAAGAAAAAAACATACATTAAAAGGAAAAACACATACACAGAGAAATTAAACTAAAACTATGTTTAAAAAAACACATAAACTGGATTAAAAAAATAAATAAAAATACACAAAAATCTCAAGGATAGCTATCATGGAGGACCAGGGGAAGGGGTTAACCCTACCAAAAATTAAATATCATCTTTATTAATATAGAATTTTGAAGTATGTACAGGAAATAAAAAATGTTCTCAACTTACAAAAATATATTTTGATGTAGATAATAAAAGTAAAAAATAGAGATAGTATGTTGAAGTTGAACAATACAAAATGTATTTATGAATTGAAATTAAGTTATTACCTAAAAAATATATTTTGATGTAGATAATAAAAGTAAAAAATAGAGATAGTATGTTGAAGTTGAACAATACAAAATGTATTGTTAATATGAATTGAATGTATTGTTAATATGAATTGAAATTAAGTTATTATCATTAATATGAACTGAATTTAATTTCCAAAAAGACAGGAAATTCAATTAGATTAAAAAGAAAAAAAACATACATTAAAAAAAAACACATTGAAATTAAGTTATTACCATTAATATGAACTGAAATTAATTGCCAAAAAGACATAAAATTCAATTAGATTAAAAAGAAAAAAAACATACATTAAGAGAAAAACACATACACAGATTAAATTGAAGCAATGAGAAAAAACATAAACTGAAACTAAACTTGAAAAAAAAATTACACAGATAACTTGAAAATAAGAAAGCATACACAGAGAAATCTCAAGGATAGCTATACTCGAGGACCAGGGGAAGGGGTAGCTAAAATTAAATTGAATATTAAAAGAACATTAACAAAAACATACAGATAACTTGAAAATAAGAAAGCATACATAGAGAAATCTCAAGGATAGCTATACTCGAGGAACAGGGGAAGGGGTAACTGAAATTAAATTGAATATTAAAAGAACATTAACAAAAACATACACACAGTAGCCAACTGCTTTGCAGGCTTCCATAGATAAGTGTGTCTGAGACGATTTAGGGTTCGCCTGTTTTGCCTATGCTGCCTCCCATGGTCGCTCAGGGAGGAGGGGAGCCACCGGCCCCTCCTTCTCCTGCCTCTTCTTTTCGAAAGCTCCTTGCAGCCTGTGGTAAGAATCTCCCCCATGCAGACCCCCCCAGCTTCGTCAAGAAGCTCAATTCCATTTCTGAGGTTGATCTCCCCCCTGACCACCCAATGAAGGTTGTAGTTTTCCTGTCAGAACAAGGACTGGTAGGTCAATTCATGGGGCTCTGGCCTTCAGCCCGAACCACGAACAACTGGATCCAAAGGAATTGGAGACCGCTAATAAAAAATAGTGTAACATGCTATGCGGTGAGAAGATGATTCTTTATTTTTGAATTCATTTCTTAGGAAGATAGAGATCGCATCTTCAAGAATGGGTTGTACTTCATGGGCACTCAAGGGATTTATCTGAATCGTTGGACTCCAAGCTTTGACCGAGCTTTAGAAGTCCCCAAAGACGTACTAGTTTGGGTCAGGCTGCCTAATCTGCCAATCCACTGCTGGAATCCCTCGTCGCTTCAAGCGATCGAGAATGGGTTGGGACAATACATCGACAGAGTAGACCCGAAAGACCAATACTCCTGCGCAAGAATCTGTGTGGAAGTCGATCTGGAGGTGGGACTACCTGAATCGATAAAAATTAAGGTCAGAGACTGGAAACACTACCAGAAGCTGGACTACGAAAAACTCTCATTCAAGTGCAGGGGATGCCATGAATATGGTCATTTCCAGAGGAATTGCCCTAAAAATCCATTCATGGAAAAAGTAGGGGAAGAAGGCTGGCAACAACAATGAAAAGGAAGACCCAACTCCAAATCTAAAGGCCCGAGGAACGAAAAGATAGCCCCCCATTCAATCCAAGGACCTAGGAAATAAGTCTAACCAAGGAAAAGAGAACACCTTCAGAATTATGGCTCAAGAAACTGTGGAGGAAAAAGCAGAAGAAAACCCACAAGAAGAGGCCCAAGCGGAAGAAACAAGTGGAAATCCAACCCTCGAAGCCAAAGAAAACCAAGGGACGACAGAAGAAGAAGAGAAACGAAACTCCGCCCCAAGATAAAAGTAAGATCTATGGCTAGAATATAATGCCAAATGAAATGTTGTGAATTTCTAGGATACTAGGAATGGAAGGTTGTACCAATTGGGATGCCTTCAAATATCTTGGAGTCCCAATATTCAAATCTACCCCAAGATCCTCACATTGGAATTTTTTGATTGACAAGATAAAGAACAAAATAGCCTCCTGGGGAGAGAATTGGTTAAACCTGGCAGGTAAAGTTGTCCTAATCAAGGTAGCCTTGGCCAACATCCCAATCTACCAAAGCTCTTTGCTTCTGGCCCCTGTCTCCATAATTCCAAAAATTGAAGCAATGTTTAGGCGCTTCCTCTGGGAAGGGGGAAAACAGTCAGGGAGAAACCTGCACCTTATAAGCCGAGAGAAAATCTCTAAAGCTATCCTGGAAGGTGGTCTCAATTTAAAAAATGCTCATGTACAAAATCTGGCACTGGGGGCAAAGTCGCTCTGGAATCTAGTCATCGAGAAGACAACATGTAGTAAAAGAGCGTTATGGAAAAAGTACTTTAGGGGTCCAAGGGAAATATGTATAGAGAGCCCATGTTTGGAGAAAAGAGGCTCCCCTATCTTCGTTCTCTGTCAAAAGACTATGCCCCACTTCAGACCTCATCTCACTTGGGTGCCAAGGAATGGAAAAAAAATCAATATCTGGCAAGACTCAATCATGGGAGATCCCCCCCTTGGGCTGAGACAGGATCTGGTGTGACTCAAAGAGTGGATGGTGTTGGGTTACGAAAAATGTATAAATATCTTCCTTTTTCCCACAGTTCATGATATGATTTTGATTGATTCTTTAGATAGTTAGGGATAGATACGAAAGAATATGATTAATATGTCTCTTAGGGTTTTTATTAAAGTTTTATTAAATAGATTCTAATTTACGATTAGAATGGTTTGATTTTGTTGCAGAATTGGATAAATAATTGTCAAAGATAACCAAAGAGATTTTGGTTATGCGCAAGCTATTGGAGGTTGAAGACTTTTTAGCCGCAAAGCAGTGTGAAGATAATGCATTTTCTATATTGAAATTTTATAATAGTCAATCAATCCTGAGAATCTTTCGATCCTTGGGATAGCTTGATTTACCCAAACTATTGTAATATATAAGAGGGTAATAGATCCAGAAAAAGAGAGGAAAAAACGCATTCAAGTAATTAGATTCATAATTGTTTTGCACAAGTAGTTTTTGTAAATGTTTTACCAACCATGGAATCAATGAAAGTTTTGAGTGTTTTTATCATTTCTGTGCTCTGAGTTTCTCGTAGCAGTACTTCTGAAGACCGAGGGCCCAGTCTGAAGGAGCTATTGTCTCATTCTGTAGTTGTAACAGTTCAAAGTTTGATTTCTATCTTGTGATTCAGATCTCTTTTACAATAGCCAAGGATAAATGCATAAGTGTGTTAATGATTTTATGATTGTTTGCGTATAGAATATAGACATTTCCTTCAAGTATTAATGATTGTCGTTATGATTTCCATTTCTGAAGTTATTGCTTGACAGTTCCTCACATTTTCATCCGCGTTGTTCCTTTTCCTTAGATTTACGATTGTTGTTCCTTTCGATTAAAGTTACAATAGTTGCTCCTTTCGGCAAAGTTACATTAGTTGTCCCTTCCGATTAGATTATAATTGTTGTTTATTTCTGTAGATAGAGTAATTTGTCATTTCCTTTCCAATAATTAGAATTCATAATTGATAGT
The DNA here is from genome assembly GCA_009831015.1 of Picea engelmannii. NCBI lineage: Eukaryota > Viridiplantae > Streptophyta > Pinopsida > Pinales > Pinaceae > Picea > Picea engelmannii. The sequence continues at coordinate 936,794 of ML777174.1, read as the reverse complement.
TAATTTTGCAAGTCCTTAGTTAGATTCAATTATTGCTTTCTAGTTAAGTGAATTCAATAGATTAATTAGTTCATTTCCATTTCACAACATCTTAGTAATCAGATTTCAAATCCATTTAGTTCTTATAATCTTTGGTGAACGTTTGAGGAACTTGATTGTTGATGAACTCAGATTTGGTTTAGTTACACGATTTTAGGCTACCTACATAGACTTTGCCGATATTCTTGAGATAAAAGATGAATCTCTGGGTTGATAAATTAATGTTAAACTAAGGTTGTTTTTAGGACATCTTTAGACCCCATAGATATTTCTCCTTACAGGTTTTGAAAGAATTCGAGTGTGACGTTTGTGTCATAACCTTGCAAGCGAATGAAGTACTCGATCCACCTTAGGCGATGTAGGATTTCTCTTGTCTGTTCTGTAATCTGGAGTAATGTCAACTCTCTACGCACACTTCTGCCACCCATATTTATGTGAGAAAGAAAGAACAACTATCGTTCTTGTTTACAAATTTGGTTAGACCAGCTTTGGAGAAGCAAATGCCAGAAATGGAAAATATCAGTAATAACGAATGTATAAAGACATGGGTTTTGTATTTATTGCAATCATTACAGCTAGCCAGGAAGTGTGTCGAGCATCCCCCTCATTAATGTAGAGGTCGTCCTCGACCGTCAGTGTAGGCAGAAGCAATGAGTGCAATTATTTTCAGGTGAGAGGTAATGATTGCATCATCGCCGCCAGTAGGGGCTAACTATATATAATTTTCAAAAAAGACACATGCCACCAAAAATTATTTAAACGATATTCATTTGATGTGTGGAATTTGTAAAGTTATTACACCTATGTACAAAAAAATGATTTTATGGAGAAATCAATCAAAAATAAATTAAATCTGTTCATTTTTTTTTTTAATATTCCACATAACATAATATTGTTACTTTTCTGAGTGATTGAGTATAACTGATATGATAGCCTCATTATTTGAGTAAGGGAGATCTAGAGACAAGTAGAAACTTGGTATTTTGAGATAAAATTCTATACCATAGGTAGAGCCACTGTTGTCGGTAGGCGTCCATAGCCTTGGCAGGGTTTCCTTTTAACCCTCAGATGAGCCTTTATCCTTAATACACATGCAAATCATCTATTTCCAAAAGGACCATTATCCTGGTTTGGTAGCCAGATGATGATAATGCCACTCACTAGATTGTAACTTAAGTGAACAAGCCAGCTCGTGATGAGACCTATTGTCCTTTGAAAAAAGAAAATGTCAAAGGCCATTACCCTGGTGTGGTAGCCATAATGGGAATGTCACTTACATTAGTATCCTATGATCGTGATAGGTTGGCTCATGATGAGACCCCTCGTTCTTTATGAAAAATGTTTTTGTTGTGTATCTTTATTTATTTGTATTTTTTCTTAATATTTGAATTTTGTTTTCCCAAGAAGACCATTATCCTGGTTTGGTAGCCAGATGATGATAATGCCACTCACTAGATTATAACTTAAGTGAACAAGCCAGCTCGTGATGAGACCTCTTGTCCTTTGACAAAAGAATATGTCAAAGGCCATTACCCTGGTGTGGTAGCCATAATGGGAATGTCACTTGGGTTAGTATCCTATGATCGTGGTAGTTTGGCTCATGATGAGACCCCCCGTTCTTTATGGGAAAATTTTATTATATATATATGTATGTATGTATGTATTTTTATTTTTATTTTTATTTTTTTTAAAGGGAGGATCATCTACTCCTTAAGAGTAAGGGATGGTATAAGGAAGTGTAAAGATGCCAAGTAAAAGTGTGTTGAAGACTCCTTATAATATAGAGGCATAATATCATTCAGGTATATTTGTATATATAAGGGAAAGAAACAACTTATGGTGGTGATTGATTATGAACAAGGTTTAAGATATTTCGGAGAGATTATTCCACAAAAAAAATAAATTGATAAGGTGTGAAGGACCATCCACAAAATAATGACAGATCATTGTAATGACGATTAGAAATAGTGCTTGTGAAAATTAATTGATGAAAGTCGCACTTCCATAGGAATGGCTAGTGTTTGAATGGTAAAGAAGGGAATGACAATCGCGCGAAAAGGAACAACAGTTGTTCTTGTTCAAAAGGAACAACAGGTGCACGAAAAGGGAACAATAGTTGTTCCATTCAAAAAGAAACAGTAGGCGCGCAAAAAGGAACAACAGTTGTTCCGTTCAAAAAGGAAACAACATGTGCACAAGAAAGGGAACAACAGTGGTTCCGTTTCAAAAAGGAACAGCAAGCGCGCGAGAAAGGGAACAACAGTTGTTCTGTTTCAAAAAGGAAGCAACATGTGCGTGAGAATGGGAACAATAGTTGTTCCATTTCAAAAAGGAATAACAGGCATGCGAGAAAGGGAACAACAGTTGTTCCGTTTCAAAAAGGAAACAATAGGCACGTGAGAAAGGGAACAACAGTTGTTCCGTTTCAAAAAGAAACAACAGGCGCGCGAGAAAGGAACAACATCATCATGAACATGTAAAAGACAGAGTTTGTATGATAAAACAAAACATGAGTATGGAACAGAAGAAGGTGCTAATTGTAGTTATATGTCTTGATTCTTGTTTCCTAGATGACTTTTTATAAAACAAAGAAAAACTAACCACTCAGTTGGAAAACTATGTACAATATATACAATATAAATAGAATACATCATTTATGGAGTTGGGGTGGCTGGGTTACCTTCCCAGCCAGCTAGAATCTGCACCATAGGGTCTTTACTTACTTCTTGATAGAAAGAATCTTTTGAAGGTGGTTGATGGTAAAGTCGCAACCGGTGTCCATTGAACAGAAAGGGTGATCCAAACCCATCGATGGTGCTCAAAGTAAACGTGCCATTATCATGGACTTCATTAATTTCATACGGCCCTAGCCATGGTGTCTGTAATTTCCTAGGAAAGTCCTGAAATCTTGAATCATAGAGGAGCACCCAGTTGCCTTTCTTGAATGATTTCTTCTTGATATGCTTGTCGTGCCAGGTTTCTCTCTATCACTAGATAACAGTTGTGCGCTCCACAACAGACAGGTATGCTTCATCCAATTCGTTGAGTTGTTGAAGGTGTCGTTTATGTGCTTCTGTAAGATTTAGTCCAATTTCTTGGGCCATTCTTAGGGTCTTGATCTCAAATTCTATTGGGAAGATGAGTTCTTTACCATAGACTATATGGTAAGGAGAGTAGCCAGTGGTGTTATGCCAAGTTGTACAATAATCCCATAAGTCATTTGGGAGCTCAGTAGCCCAATTCTGTCGGTTTGTTGAGACAGTCTTCGTCAGAATTTCCTCTAGGACCTTATTGGTGCTTTCTACTTGCCCGTTTTCTTGTGGGTGGTATGGAGAGGTAAGTCTGTGCTTGATGTGATAGTTGTCTAGGGTGGCAATGATTCTATGGCCTATAAATTGTGACCCTCCATCAGTAATTATTTCTATGGGTAGTCCATACCGTACAAACAATTTGAAAAGGAATTTGATGACTACTTCTTCTGTTGCATTTGGTAAAGCTTTCGCCTCTACCCATTTGGTCATGTAGTCCGTTGCAACGAGAATATAAGATTTTTTATTTGAATTTGGATTAAAGGGGCCGATGAAGTCCAATGCCCATATTTCAAATGGTTCTATGACTAGTTGTGTTTTCAAGGGCATTTCATCAGCCTAACCTGGTTTCCCCATCCGCTGACAGTTATCGCATGTCTGGACATATTTCTTGGCATCTCTGAATATTGAGGGCCAATAATCGCCCATCTGTAAGATTTTGTGTCCAGTCCTACGGTCTGCAAAATTCCCCCCACAGGGCTCGTCATGTCCTTCTTTCAGTATGTCATAGATTTCGTCCTCTCGTACACATCGTCGGATCTGGAGATCAACTCCTATGTGGAAAAGATGTCCACTAATCCAGGTGAATCGTGCACTACGTTGGATGATCAATCGTCTTTCCTTTGATGATAAATGTGTCGGTAATCTTCCCACTGCTAGATAGTTTGCTACATCAGCGTACCAAGGTGGTTTTGTGTTGATAGCAAACAGATGCTCATCCGAGAATTGATCCTCAGTTGTTAATGAGTCATCTGTTTTTGGGAATCGGGATAGGAAGTCTGCGATAAGATTTTCTCTCCCAGGTTGATATTTGATGGTGATATCAAATTCCTATCAAATTCCTGCAATAATAACAACCATCGAGTGACCCGTCCATTAGTAATTGGTTTATTAGCTAGATATCTAATGGAAGAATGATCAGTATACAGGATAATTGGATAGCATGTTATATAATGAAGAAATTTATTGATGGCATGTATAAGAGCTAAGAACTCTTTCTCTGTTACTGTATAATTAAGTTCGACTGGAGTTAAATTCTTGCTAATGAAATAAATGGCATAGGGTTTCTTTTCTTCTTCCTATCCCAGAACAATGCCTATGGCAATATCTGAGGCGTCGGTGGAAATTTGAAATGGTATTTTCCAATTAGGTCCCCTCAACACTGGCACTATTGAGATCAATTTCTTGAGTCCTACAAAAGCCACATCGCATTTGTCAAACCATTGAAATTCTACATTACCTATCAAAGCATGTAAAGGTGCAACGGTTTTTGAAAAATTTGGCATAAATATGCGATAGTATCCTGAAGCACCAAGGAAACTACGTACCTCAGTTTGTGTGTGGAGTAGGTAGATTAAGAATTACCTCAATTTTTGTTGGGTCTACTCTAATTCCATCTGCATAAATGTAATTCCCTAATACCACACCTTCTGTCATCATCATGTGACATTTTTCATGGCTTAAACATAACCTGGTAGCGATGCACCGTTCCGATACCTTCTCTAGATTATTCAAGGCTTGATCGAAGTAGTCGTCGTATGGGGTGAAATCATCCATGTAGACTTCAATCCCTTCACTAATCAGATCATTGAATATGGTCAGAATGGCCCTTTGGAATGTAGCTGGAGCGTTACAAAGTCTGAAGGGAAATACTTTGTAGGAAAAGGTACCCCCGGGACATGTGAATCTCATTTTATCCTGATCTTCTGGGGTAATATGGATCTGATTGTAGCCACTGAAACCATCTAGGAAAGAGAAGAATTTCTTTCTTGCCAATATATCCAGGACCTGATCGATGAAAGGTAATGGAAAATGATCTTTTTGAGTAGATTTGTTTAGTTCCCAGTAATCAACGCAAATTTTCCACTTCCTGTTTTTCTTTGGGACGATGATTAATGGGGAAACCCATCGACTATCTGAGATAGGGTATTTAAAATCTGCGTCCAACAGCTTTTGTAGCTCTTCTTTAACAATATCTCTGAGGTGGGGGTTCAGTCTTCTTTGCGGTTGTCGGATAGGTCGAACGTCTTTCTCAATATAAATGTGGTGTGTGCAGAGTTGTGGATCAATACCTTTCATATCAAAGTACTCCTAGGAAAAAGCTTGCTAGTATTTAGAGAGAGTTTGGATTAGATTTTGTTGTTGTTTCTCTTCTAGATTGGCATTAATGTTCAGAGACTTCCCTGGTGCGATCTCAATGGATTTGTTGTTGTGAACAACGGTAGTCAGAATTTGTTGTTCCATTAAATCTTCCAGCGGGTCTCCCTGTCCTTCACAGTCTAGAACAACTTGGAGCATCTGGCATGTTGGGTTACTTACAGCGGTTGGGTTTTTAATAAACCCACTGATTACATCATCCTCTAGCCGATTCTTGTGCTTGAGGGATTCTTCCATCATTAGTGGGGCACGCAGATCCTTCTCAGGATATCGTGGTGGTGGCAATTGTGGGTGTACGATCGTTGGACTAGGTTTGGCTAGAGGATATAAGATGAGATTCCTTATAACCCCTCCTCTAGCAATTGTCATTGTACCCAATCGATAGCCTATGTACGCATTAGCTGTCGTGAGCCATGGTCTGCCCAATATCAATGGATGCCCTTCAAGTCCACTTCTTGGGTTGATGATGAGAAAATCTACAGGATATTCCCAAGAATCAACTGAAATGGCTATATAATGTAGTGTGTCGAGTGGTTTGACCACTGATCAATCGTCTAATTTCAACATAATCGGAGTTGGGTCGAAAGAGTGAAGACCCAAGGTATTGCAGGTTTCCATAGTTAGAATATTTATGGCCACCCCCAAATCAACTAGGGTATTTGGAAAGGAACAGCCCTGAATCTGAACTATTACTATGGGGTTCCCCAGATTTGGATATTTAATTGGTGTTTCTCTACCCAAAATTAGATCAGATAAGGCTCCCACTACATGAACTATTGATGATGAATTTTTTATTTTTCTGACGGGCTTCCTCCCACATAACTCCTTGATTGTCTTTGCATAGATCGATATGTCTTGCAGGGCTTGCAGGAGTGGAATTTTGATGTATAAATTCTTGAGTTCCCCTACAATGTTGAAATCAAGATATACAATGGGTTTCGCTATCATCAGTCTTTCAGGGAATGAAGGGGAGGGAATTGCATCCTTATTAGAGTCTTGTGATTCGACTGTGTTCCTCCCTTGCCTGATTTCTTCTGTTATTACCAAAGTCAGAGGTGTTATTGCTGGTTGTTTTTCATTCCCCTATTCTTGGGGGACATCATTTTGTTCAGGAGAGATGATGCACCCCGATCTTAACCGAAGTTCATTGCACCCTACTGGATTGATTTCCCCTTCTCCACTTTCCATAATATGGATGAGCTGAGCTGGTCTATTATTGGGATTCGGGTGGGGTTGGGCAGGTAATTGAGGGCGCAATTTTGATTGGGGCAATGGGAGTGGAGTTTGTAATGGAGGTTGGGTTTGAGAGGTCATCCCCATAGGTTGGTTATTCATCCCCATGGGACGCTGCCAATTCTGGTTCCAATTTGGGTTTTGGGCGGTCGAGTTAGGCCATTGTGGAGGGTAGGTATTATTCAAATTTTTCCAGGATGAGGTGGGGTATTGTGAATTTGGCCAATTGGAACTTGTAGTTGGTTGATTTTTCCAATTGGGGTTTGTGGCAGACTAGTTTTGTAACGCTCTTTTTCTATTACCAAGGCTTAATCTCTCTTAAACAAAACTATAACACCACTTTGTACATAGCTCATACCGGCATTATAGTAATAACATGCATTTAATCAAGAAATACAGTTAAACTCAGAGTAAACATAAGATTTACTGCTATAATCAACAATCAATAACATTAACATTAAATTGATATACACAACGGAATACATGAATAAACATCATCTGATACTTATCTTCAAAACAATGGTAGATTCCACCAACCACATGCAGGCCTTCCACGAACCTCCCAGCCTTAGACCGCACTGCTCATCAGCTCAGCAGTGGGTCACCCCTGAGTTGGGACTAAGCTCCACCCCAAGGAAAGGAATCCTAGGCTAGGCTGAGGTTACAGGGAAAACAACACAGAAAACCGGAAGGATTCTTCCCAATATGCCATCTTACTCCCACTACTACCAGACTCTCATTCCCCACATGTCTGTTCCACCCGGGAGTATACACCTTCACAAGCATAGTCCATCGGTGCTAACCTCCCTCTCTACGTCTCGACAACAGGTCAGATCATGAAGTCTCAGAGCCCGAAGCTGGTGCTGGAAACTCTCTGGAAGAAACCACTTCCCAACAAACTCTCTCACCTGGAGAGAATTTCTCACAGGTCTGACAACCTACCTCTTCCAACAATAGTCACCCTCCTCATCTGGAGAGAGGTCATACATAGGATCAATCACAACTTGCACCGGTAAGCAAGCCATGCGCATTCCAACTCTGTATTGCCACCATAGCCAACCGAAAAAAAAAACACAGGCTTCTCAAACAGGCCTAGCAATGGCGCAAGGTCTCACAGTGTTGGTTCTCGGGAACGTGTGACAAACAATCCATGCATGGAATGACATAGGTTCCATGGCTTAGAACGGAGAGGGTGTACCCGACCTTTTCAGAAATGAACACAAGCTTCTTAGCTTTCAAAACAGAGGATATACATGATTTTTCAGAGCCAAACACAGGATTTTCAGCTCACAGGGAAGCACGAGGGTTCTCTGCAAAGCTTAGGTCGGTCATACTGCTCAAAGCTCCATACATGCTCAGGAAGTCGGGTGGAATGGGTGATGAACCCCTCTCATGGCTCATCTTGGTCATTTTATTCGCATGCACCAGGGTTGACATTTGTCACCCATGGAACTGCATGCGTTCCATCGGCATGCATTCCTTCCCATTTGGCAGTCCCTCGTCCTTCCCTGAGAACTTAGGATAAAACATCACATTCAACATAATTCACGTGGCTTTTTGAAATAATAATAAAATATTATTCCCAAGGACTTAAGCCCCTAGGCTCAACACTTAGCCCCTCTTCCCACCTTCCAGCCCCTAGTTCTTTGCCCACTCTGTGGAAGCTCAGTCCCCCATCACTCATTCATCGCGGTCAATCTGCATGCAATGGTGTTTATATTTTATTAATGTGTTGCATACATACAGATACAAAATCAGGCCCTTGGCCTACAACCCTTAGGCTCTCTGGCCTAACAATCACATAAGCCACAAGCTTATACAAACTTAGCTCACCAGCCTACAACACATATTTACAATTCATTTCATAAACCAGATTTACAAAGGGCTCAGTCTTGGGGACACTACAATTCCCTTCCCCTTATTTCTTCACTGTCCTTAGTGCAGCTTTACACTGTCTCTGCAAGCTTTTCAAAATTTTCAAAAAGATGCGAGTACTTTTCCCACATAACATCTTCATGCTCCCATGTCACGTCCTCAGCACCGTACCAGGTCCACTGGACCTTTACAAGCTCTATGGATCGATTTCGCAGTTGTTTTCTTTTCCTTTCCAATATGCGCACATGATGCACTTACAGGACACCTTCTGGTTCCACCTGAATCACATTCCAATCAATAACATGATTAGCATCAGGTATATATCTCTTAAGCAATGAAACATGAAACACATTATGTACAGTCATAGATGCAGGTAATGCAATCATATATGCAACTGGCCTAATCCTTTCCAGGATCTCAAATGGCCCAAAAAATCTTGCTACCAACTTGGCGCAACTTCCCAGCTTCAGGGAACTCCTGTTTGTTTTCACTTTCAAGAAAACATGGTCACCCACTTTGAATTCTCTGTGGGTTCTGTTACTATCAGCATAACTTTTCTTCCTGTCCTGGGCAGCTTTTAGATTCTGTTTAATTCTTATCATTTGGTCTTTCATCTCTCTGAGCAACTCTGGCCCATCTACTGCTCTGTCAGCTGGATTATCCCAGCTCACTAGAGTGTTTCACTTTATTCCATAAAGTGCTTCAAATGGGCTCATCTTCAACGATGAGTGATACCGATTATTGTAGGCGAATTCTACCAAATACAGGTAGTCTTCCCATCTTAATGGTTTATCCATCGCGTACATTCTCAGCATGTCGTCTATTACTCTATTCACCCTTTTTGTCTATCCATCAAACTCGGGATGATATGTTGTACTAAAGTTCAGATTCATTCTGAATCTCTTGAACAATCCTTTCCAGAAATTCAAGGTGAATTTTTGGTCCCTATCAGACACAATTGTCTTAGGAATTTCGTGCAAGCGTACCACTTCTTTTAAGAAAATATCGGCAACATCTGCTGCCCTGTGAGTGGTTTTTAGTGGAATAAAATGGAAAACTTTTGTAAGTTTGTCCACCACTACCATGATTGAATCATGCTATTTTCTTGTTCTGGGCAAACCTTTGATAAAATCCATTGTCACCACTTCCCATTTCCACTCAGGAATGGGTAAAGGCTGCAGCAACCCTGCTGGGTGCCTATGCTCAGCCTTAACTTTCTGGCACTCCATACATCTGGCGATGTATTCAACGATTTCTTTCTTCAGACCCGGCCAAAAGTAATGGCTTTTGACTACTACCACAGTCTTCTGATATCCAGGATGTCCAACATAAGCCATGTTATGCATTTCTTTTAGAATTGTCATCTTCAATTCTCGGGCATTGGGTACATACACTCTGTTTTTATACAGAAGTAAGCCATCAGTTCCTAAGGTGTAACTTTCTTGGGTCTGTGGTCTCTCATGCTACTGTAGATTTGCTACCAAACCTCTGTATTGCAAATCAGCATTTGCAGCTTCCAAAATTCTATCCTTAATCTCATTCCTGTACATGCTAATGGATGTAGCATGTAATTCATGCACTTTTCTGCTAAGTGCATCAACCACCTTATTTTATTTCCATTTGATATGCTTGATACCAAATTCATATTCACACAGAAACTCTAGCCATCTGTTTTTCCTGGCATTTAAAGTCGGTTGATCAAGTAAATACTTCAAACTGTTGTGGTCTATTCTTAATTCGAATCTCCTTCCCATGAGGTAATGTATCCATTTCCTCAATGCGTGGACGATTGCTGCCAACTCTATATCGTGAGTGGCATAATTCCTTTCATGCTCTTTCAGATTTTGGGACTCATAACAGATTACAAATCCATCTTGGCTGAGAACTCCTCCCAGCCCCTCCTTACATGCATCTGTGCACACCACGAAATTCATATTTGGATCTGCAATCTTCAGGATTGGAGAACTGGTTAACAACTACTTAAATCGCTGGAAACTGCTCTCACACTCTTCAATCCACTGAAACTTCTTCTCCTTCCTTTGCAAGGAAGTGATAGGGTGAGCTATCTTTGAGAATCCGACAATAAACCTTATGTAGTAGCCTTCCAGACCCATAAAAGATCTAACTTCTGCCACATTCCTTGGCACTGACCATTCTCGGATGGCCTCAACCTTTTCAAGATCCACAGTGATCCCCTCTTCTGAAATAATATGTCCCGAGTAATGGATCTGCCTTTGATAAAATGAGCATTTTCTCAGCTTGGCGTACAACTGGTGTTCTCTCAACACTTGCATCATGATTCTCAAGTGTTTCTCATGCTCTTCCTCTGACTTGGAATACACCAATATGTCATCCAGGAAGACTATGACAAACTTGTCTAAATAGTCCCTGAATACACCATTCATTAAGCACATGAAAACAACAAGTGTGTTTGACAGTCCAAACGACACCACTGTGAACTCATAATGATTGTACCTTGTTCTTTTTCTAAAGGCGGCCTTGTTGATGTCCTCATCATTTATTCAGACTTGGTGATATCTAGATCTGATATCTATTTTTGAAAATATTTTCGCGTCCTTCAACTGATCAAAAAGATCATCGATCCTTGGCAGAGGGTACTTGTTCTTGACAGTTACCTTATTCAACTGTCGGAAATCAATGCACAGCCTCAACGTCCCATCTTTCTTCTCCACGAATAGGACCGGGGAACCCCAAGGTGACATGCTTGGGCGAATGTACCCCTTCTTCAAAATCTCTTCAAGCTGCAAGTGCAACTCTTTCAGCTCTGGCGTACTCATTCTATAAGGAGCTTTCAAAACTGGAGCTGCTCCAGGCATCAAATTTATAGAAAAATCAATGTCCCTCTTTGGAGGTAGTCTAGGTACCTCATGAAATACGTCCTTGAACTCTATGAGTACCTCATGGTCTTCCAAATTCGAGACTGCATCATTGGATGCTTCTCCCACATGGGCTGCAAATAACTGACAGCCTTTCCTGTAACACTTCTTCAACTGTATGGCTAAGATTTCTCTAACAGCCACGGCTCTGGGAATTCCTTGGACTGTTCCCTGATTTCCCTCTTCATCCAGGCATGTGAACTTCTTGTTACGACAGTCCAGAAGGGCATGGTGTTGGTCCAACCAGTCCATCCCAATTAAGTAATCATAAGACCCTAAAGGCAGAATATTTAATTCAGCCTTAGTGCTCAATTCACTCATGTCCACTGAACATGACTTAACCAATTCAGTGACCTTCCTTTTGGTTCCTGTGGCCAACTGCACTAGCCAAGAATTTTCATGTTTTCTTCTTGATAAATGCAAACTTTCCACCACCCTAGGATATACATAACTATGGCTAGTGCCAGAATCAATTAAAATAATAAGTGGCTGGTTGTTAATCATACCTTCCACTTCAATCATGTGCGATTGAAATTATGCTTGCTTGTTGTCCAAGGCTGTGTAGATCCTCGGAATTCTGTTGCCCATGTCCTCCATTGTTTTAGCTTTTTGAATAGTATGGACAGCTCTGGCTTTGCCATTTTTATGGGGACAATCTCTGTACTTGTGGTTCCCTTGACAGCCCCAACACTGAATGGGCATCTGTCTCTGCCTTTGTGCTCCCTCTTCAATCATTCTTAGCTCTCTAAATGATGGTTGTCCCTAAAGACTGTTTCTGAAAAAGGAAGGCTTATTTCCCTTCTGCCTCTGTTCCTTCTTAAACTTCCTCTAATCATTCCAAGCCTTCCGAATGGTAGGATTTTCTCTTTGTTATTCATATAAGCATTTATCCCTTCTTATGGTTTCTTCCATAGTCTTAGGATCATCATACTGAATCTTGTCACCCATAGAAGGTGGCAGTCCACTCAAATATCTCTGAATCTTGACAGTCTCATCTTTGATGAATGGAACATACTTCAACAGTTCCAAGAAACTTCGTTCGTACTCATCAATGGACATGCTGCCTAGCTTGAGTTCAAAGAACTCCTTCATCTTTCTGTCATATTATATTTTGGTCAGGTATTTCTTCTCGAAATACCTCTTAAAATCCTTCCAAGTGATATCTTTCTCTCTGATGTGCTCCACTTGCACAAACTGATCCCACCACATGGATGCTTTTCCTTTTAGCTGGTACATCGCAACTCTTTCTTCTACATGAGCGGAGTAGTTCTATAGTTGGAAATACTTCTTCTTTCCCAGAAACCATGTTTCAGCATGTTCCTCCTTCTTATGTTCTCCATCAAACGTTTGAGGCTTGATCTTGTTCATCTCCCCCTTCAATTCATCCTTTCCATATTTTCGGTGTTTTCTGGTAGGGGACAGGCTTGAACTACTGTGTTTCCTTGCCAGAATGCTTCGGGGAGAGACGGTAATGTCTTCTACCACTCCTCGATATTCTCCTCCTCTCAGGGGTTCTGACACTTCTTGATCTGGTTGTGCAACTCTCTCTTTCCAATTTCTTTTCTATTATTTCCAGGCTCTTCAACATTTTTAAGTTGAATTCACCCTGTCGATCCCTGATTTTCATGAATTTTCGGCTATCAGCTCAGTGAGCCTGGGCATCTTTCTGCAATTTTTCAATGAGTTTCATCATACGTCCTTCTTTATCTATCTCTTTTTCATGCACATTAGAGTTTGTTCCTTCGATTCCCAAGTTGACATCCTTTCCTTCTCTTTCGTCCTCTATTTCGGAGGCAATCTGTACCTCTTCCAATTCCATACTCGGCGTCGGTTTTCAACTATCCTGACACTCGTTGAACTCTGCACACACAACGTACATTCAACCGAAGTTTGTCAGGCCTTAACCCTTTCAAAATCACAATATTCATAATTCAACGTGATCGAAAAAACATTTTGGCTTCACAAAGTTTTCTGAGCTCTGACGGCTCTGCAATTTCGGGACTTCATTTTTTGGGGGTTTTTTCCACGAGGATCTAGTAGTTAAATCCTCGACAGTTCTTATGTCCTTCAAAAATTTTGGGACTTCGGGACTTCAGGATTTTGGGGTTTTGGGTTTCGGGGTTTTGGTTCCCCAAAGATTCTCACGTTCGCTTCTCTCTCTGACTCTCGATTCTAGAACTTTCGACCTCTTTTCCCTAGCCCCACAACACAACTGTCACCAATTATGGTAGATATTTCAGGATTTTGACACTTCGGTTTTTGGGTTTTTGGTACTTGGGAATTCACGAAGCAGTGACTCCAAACTTCTTGTCGCTACAATCCCCGAAATCTGAAATTTTGGTTTCCTTGCTCTCTGGGTCCACAGCATAGTTGTCGCCCTTAAAACATGTTATGGTTCTTTAGTCTCCGATGACTTCGGGACTTTGAGTTTTGGGACCTCGGGTTTTCGATACTTAGGAGTTCACTATGCAGTGACTCCTAACTTCTTGTCGCTACAATCCCCGAAATCTAAAATTTTGATTTACTTTAATCTATGGGCCCACAACAAAGTTGTTGCCCTTAACCGCAGTGGCACGTGGCACATTTCGGAGGGTCCACGTCACCCTCGGTGACGTCATCGTGTCCCACCACTCTCGCCTGTCTTCTCGACTCACTGGCACGTGATACACATTCATGCACCCACGTCCATTTCAAGCAAAATCCCACAGTTAGACTCCTTCCTCAGATCTACAGTGCAGATCTTTTTGGCGTTTCAGGGTTTCGGGCTTTGGGAGTTCGTGCATCCCACATCTCAAACTTTCGTCTGCCAAAATCCCGAAATTACGGTTTACTCCTCCGCTGAATCGAACGATCAATTCCCTTCCTACGATCTACGGTGTAGATCGTTTTGGGATTTCAGGTTTTGGGTTTCGAAGGTGTTCACCTTCCTCACTTCCCATCTCCCGACTTTGCAAAATCTGAAATGTTTTCGCGACTAACTCAAGTGCGACTCCACCAGATCTAACAATCAAGCCTTCCTCCCCGATCTATAGCATAGATCTTCTCAGGTTTTCGAGTTTTTGGGAGTTCGCGTATCGCGATTCCCACGCTCCTGTGCAACTCCAAAGGGTTTTTAAACCCTGCGCATGTTTTCCCTATCCAACGGTCACGAGGGTTCGCTACTTCCTTCCCGAACAGATCCTAAGGCTCCAGCACTGCTGGTGTGGAGTCCACTCTCCTTGTGGACATATACCACACCAGCTGCGGTTTCACAACACCGCTATACCTCCTGAGCTTATAGGCACGGTCAAGTAACTCCTTGACACTCCAGACCATACCAGGGTCCGAAATTGGTCCTCCAGACACAATTTCTCCTCAAACTCTTGGTCCAAAGACCACTCAACTGGCCCATCTAGGCTCAGCGTCGAAACCTTGGCTCTGATACTAATTTGTAACACTCTTTTTATGTTACCAAGGCTTAATCGCTCTTAAACAAAACTATAACACCACTTTGTACATAACTCATACTGGCATTATAGTAATAACATGCATTTAATCAAGAAATACAGTTAAACTCAAAGTAAACATAAGATTTACTGCTATAATCAACAATCAATAACATTAACATTAAATTGATATACACAGTGAAATACATGAATAAACATCATCTGATACTTATCTTCGAAACAGTGGTAGATTCCACCAACCACATACAGGCCTTCCACGAACCTCCCAGCCTTAGACCGCACTTTTCATCAGCTCAGCAGTGGGTCACCCCTGAGCTGGGACTAAGCTCCACCCCAAGGCAAGGAATCTTAGGCTAGGCTAAGGTTACAAGGAAAATAGCACAAAAAACCAGAAGGATTCTTCCCAAGATGCCATCTTACCCCCACTACTACCAGACTCTCATTCCTCACATGCATGTTCCGCCCGGGAGTATACACCTTCACAAGCACAATCCATCGATGCTAACCTCCCTCTCTGCGTCTCGGCAACATGTCGGATCAAGAAGTCTCGGAGCCCGAAGCTGGTGCTGGACACTCTCTGGAAGAAACCACTTCCCAGTAAACTCTCTCACCTGGAGAGAATTGCTCATAGGTTTGACAACCTGCCTCTTCCAACAAAAGTTACCTCCCTCACCTGGAGATAGGTCATACACAAGCTCAATCACAACTTGCACTGGCCAGCAAGCCACGTGCAGTCCAGTTCTGCGTGGCCATCACAGCCAACCGGAAAAACAAACACAGGCTTCCCAAATAGGCCTAGCAATGGCGGAAGGTCTTATAGTGTTGGTTTTCAGGAACGTGTGACAAACAATCCACGTAGGGAATGACACAGGTTCTCAGCCTTTTCAGAAACAAACACAAGCTTCTCGACTTTCAGAACAGAGGATATACACGATTTTTCAGAGCCAAACACAAGCTTTTCGGCTCACAGGGAAGCACGAGGGTTCTCTGCAGAGCTCAGGTCGGTTGTACCGCTCAGAGCTCCGTACATGCTCAGGCAGTCGGGTGGAATGGGCGAGGAACCCCTCTCACGGCTCATCTTGGTCGTTTTATTCGCATGCACCAAGGTTGACACTTGTCACCCATGGAACTGCATGTGTTACATCAGCATGCATTCCTTCCCATTTGGCAACCCCTGGTCCTTCCCCAAGAACTTAGGATAAAACATCACATTCAACATAATTCACGTGGCTTTTTGGAATAATAATAAAATATT
Organism: Picea engelmannii; assembly: GCA_009831015.1. Classification (NCBI taxonomy): domain Eukaryota; kingdom Viridiplantae; phylum Streptophyta; class Pinopsida; order Pinales; family Pinaceae; genus Picea; species Picea engelmannii. The sequence goes on along the minus strand of ML777174.1, from coordinate 920,584 downwards.
ATTCTCAAGGACTTAAGCTCCTAGGCTCAACACTTAGCCCCTCTTCCCACCTTCCAGCCCCCAATTCCTTGCCCACTCTGTGGAAGCTCAGTCCGGGGCATCACTCATTCATCGTGGTCGATCTGCACGTGGTGGTGCTTATATTTTATTAATGTATTGCATACATATAGATACAAAATCAGGCCCTTGGCCTACAACCCTTAGGCTCTCTGGCCTAACAATCACATAAGCCACAGACTTATACAAACTTGGCTCACCAGCCTACAACACATATTTACAAAGGACTCTGTCTTGGGGACACTACAGGTTTGGCCAGGTAGGAATTGCAGGTGGGTACTGTTGGGGCTGTCAGTTCTGATTAGTAAATGGTTGACCATGCCATGTGTTGCAAAAATTATGTTGTTGATTATATTGTCCAAGAAAGAAAGAGGAAGGGTCCTAAAATGTATTTTGAGGTCGAGACTACCACTGACGGCGCTGAGCCGTTAGATATAATGGTTATGCTTCCTCTTCTGCTTCTTTGAATACAACTTTCAATCCAGGGAGTGATGGGAATTCCTATGTGTCGTGATCCTTGGTGCAAATAGTGCAAACCCAAACTATATCCAAGGGGCATTCCCTTGGACCATTTTTCTTTCTGCACCTGTGGCAAAATATAGCCAAGGTCTGCTCTACCTCTACCTTTTTTTGTTTGGCCTGCAATACATCCAATTGTGTAGTCAGAGTGCTCAAAATATATGTTTTAAATTTTTCTAGGAGATTACCAACTTCAGCTCACGTAACACCCCCACTGGAGATATTGTTATTTCTTGTGAGGGACGTATGCATTCCTGACCTGGTCCGTGTACTTCCTCGTGAGCATCTGATACACAATAGAACAATATCTTCATAAGTTTCCTGATAAATGTCACCTTTCCCCATTAAATTCAATTTTTCTAGCCATTCATCTCTCATGCCTTTGATCATAGTTGCTTTGAGTACTTCACCTGGTAATGTACCATAGGGTGATCTTTGCAAATTGTATTGAAATCTTTCGACATATTCTTCTAATGATTCATTTTCTTTCGCAGTCATTTGAAAGATTTCATCTTTTAGGTCTAGGGTTCTGCAATAATCCTGATATTTTAACAAGAAGGTTTGTTTCATCTGGTCCCATGAATTGATGGTTCCACCTCCCAATCCCATGAACCAGCGTAGGGCTGCTCCCTTCAAGGTAGAGGGGAATAGTTTTAATTTTTGGGGTTCAAAGGTGTAATCATACCCTCTACATAGGACATCAAATTCAAATAAGAATGCATCTGGGTCTTCTGAAATCAGTCCATGGAAGGTTGGTAGGTTTTGTAAGGGGATTGTTTTCATGGGGGCATTGGCAATTGGATCAACTATTGGATACTCCAGTGTGGAGGTCTGGGGTTGTTGTTGATTTGGTTGTGCCATTTGATCGAAAATGTGTCAAAAATTTTCAGGAGGTTCTTGATCCAGGTATTCTATTTGAAATTGTTGATTATTTGGTCTTCCAAGGAATTTGATTGCACTCCCTTTATCTGGGATTTCAGATATGCCTTCTTCTTTCGCAGGAGACTCAGGATCAGGTGGTGGTGGCGGTGAGTATGACTTGGCAACTCCGCTAGTTTATCCTATTCCCTCCTCCAGATTATTAGAGCTTCCCTCTTCTAAGGGGTTGAGCGGTGGGAGATTTGTATTTTGAAAGCTTTGCTCGATCCCTTCAGTTTTTTTATGAATCTCAGCGTGGGCCGTAGTCGGTGAAACTACTGCTTGAGGGATTCGGGTGGGTCCTTTCCTAGGTCCAATCGAAGCTTGAGATTCACCCTTTTTTATGATTTCGTCTATGAAAGTGCTTCTTCCAGGGATCACCAAACCATGGGTTTTGGTAATTTTTTGTGGGGGTTTTGGTTTTTCAAGATCCTTTTTTCTAGTCATACACACTTCACACAACAACAACAGAAATTTCGACAAAAGAAAGCACCTACGAAGCCTCTTAAGTGTCAACTAGAGGTAAGCATTGGCATAAGCATTTTACTTATTACCTACATAGGTTCTTACCTTCCGTCTTCAATACCTGGTCCTCCAGAGACACAACCTATGCTACCTTTGACATTCTCCAGGTGAATGGCCAAGAAGCAAGTCAAATGCAATGAAAGACTTAAGGCATGAGGAGATGGTGATAACCAGGAACGATCCACCGACCCCCAATACAGATACGAGGATAAGCACAGTTGGATCACAAGTGAGTAAGGGCAGTGGAAAGTACAGGGATAAAGGTGATACCATCATGATCAAACAATCCTTACCATCAAATAATGACGAAAGTGCTCACCACCTCGGTAAAATCATGGCTGGAAGTACAGGCTCGCAATGGGAGAAATACCATAAGAAAAGGGACAGTAGGAGTATAAGCAAACAGAAGGAGCACAACAGTAAAGGTTAGTACAATTTCAAGGGTAGAAAGAATAAGGAAACTTGTGAAGTGAGGTAAAGGTCGAGTAGCCAGAGTAGGATCTGTGGCAGCCAAAGAGGGATGGAGCGATTGAAGCATACACACAAGAAGAGGAGTCCCCTTGAGAAGGAATTCTCGGAAAGTTCATGGTGGTTAACAAGAATAGAGAAGACAGTGAAATATGCGGAGGACACCTTCCATACTCTTTTTGCACCAAAGGGGAAGGCAAAAATTACCCAGTGGGAAGAGGAATTAAAGGACAAGTGCAAAGGAAAAGAGTGGGGTGACATGGTGTTGGAAGCGGACCGGGTCACTGATCCGGGGGCTACGCAACCCAAGGAAACCCTCTACCACAAAACAATAGAGATGGCATGGCTAACCAAGATGTTGATCGAGAAAGTGAATTCAGAAAAAGAGGAAGTCAAATAGGAGGATAACCGAGAAAACAAGACAATGTTGGACGAGATCCTGATTCACATCAGCAGTATAGAAACAATCATCAAACTGTTAGTAGAGGTAGAGAGGACCAAAAATGCAAGTTGGAGCGGTTGGCGGCTCAATTCCACCTTTACCTACACTATTTTCATCACATGGACATCATGCCTGCAGATGGACAAGGCGCACCAGCCCAAATCAGGAAGACCCGCACAGTCTCCCCAAAGGAAGATAACAAGAGCTAGGCGAATGGTGGGAAGAAGCACCCCCAGGTGTTGTAACGCCTCTTAGTTTCGACCTTTTGAATTTTGTTAGTCTAATGAAAATTATGCCCAGGCAGTGGAAGGTTAGTTCAGACCTGCTACAAACTCTGGTTTAGGGGGAAAGTTTTAGTTTTTTTTTTTTTTCTTTATCTCTGGGTTTTTCAAACTGGGTATGGAAGGTCTGGTCTGGTTTCCCCTTATGGCAGACTAGAACCATCCACTGTAACTAGCAGATGGGACCCCCTGGTCTAGTTTCCTTCTAGGGAGACCAAGATCCCCAACTTTTGTATCATAATACTTACATAGATTCCTACACTCATTTACAAAAATTAAAAACTTGTTAAACTTGTTATGTTATTAAATCCTTGTAAACTTGTTGTGTTATAAAATCCTTGTCAAAAATGTACATGAAAGAGTTACCCACTATACTTTATCAACATCTCAATATAAATTTCAATTAATACTATTATCAAATTTTAAAATCACATCTCAATATAAATTTCAATTAATATTATTATCAAATTTTAAAATCACATCAAAATACCATCTTCAACTAAATTTTTAAATCATCATATTTACCATTTCAATTAATCTTATTGTCAAATTTTAAAATCACATCAGAATACCATTTTCAACTAATTTTTAAATCATCAAATTTACACCCTAGATGGGGTGACACGTAGCAATGGCTCGCCACCTGGCTCTGTATTGAGCCATAGCATAAATGTTGATGGTCACCACCCACCCTCTCTTCATTTACGATGGTAGCCAGCCATTACAGCCGCTATACGAAGGAGGGACTCCTCCCTAGCGCGAAATCTCTCACTCATACCGCACTCAGCATGACAGGGTTTATGGATAGCCAGGGGAATCCGTCATTTGGCAATTCGAAACTTCGAGCGCCTGGACAGAGCTGGTTTACTCTTATTTTGAACCTCCCCGTCGGTTGGGAGCTCTGGTGCAGCTCTGGCTCCTTATTGTCTTGGCTCACTTTCGTTTCGCTGCATTCTCTCTGTCTGCATTGTTATCCACTACTCAGCAACAATGACCAGGAAGTGTGATAGGCCTCGCCATGGCTCGGCTTGGTACACCCACAAAGAGCAAAGGCAAAGGAGGAAGAACCTGGAGTGCGCTCTGTCGATAGCAACCTCCATTCTTCGGAAGAGGGCTCGCACTGATCAATTGGCTCTGCATGCCATTATTGTTGAGATTGGGACAAAGCGTAGTAGTCATACCATGGCAATTGAGCCTGGAAGTATTCTGGAGGGTGGCGCCGCGTACGAGTTTCCAACTTGCTATGTTGAAGAAACGTCGTTCATGGAGGAATTCGTGACCACCCCAGAACCCCAAGCCATGGCATTGGACTTACAAGATGGTAGCGGTCCTAAAGACGAGACGGCAAAAGAATTCCCTGTGTGCATTATTGAGGAGATACCGTGGATGGGTGACTATAGCCCCACCAGCCATGCTGAGAAGGTAACGATCGAGGATGAGGCTCGGGACAAGGCTTGCGCAGAAGGGAGTGTGGACAAGACCAAACTAGGGATGAAGGAGGAAGCGCTTGGTGAAAAACTATCTGAGATCGAGGCTAGATCTGGGTTGAACGTGGAAGTGGGGAACGAAATCTTCGACAATGCAGATAATCATGACTTGCATGGTCCTTTCCTCCGTGCAAAGCATCTAGCTCTGGTGTTCGAACTTCGAGGCCACATGGTGGACCAAGAGCACAGAGCCCTTCTCATGGGACGACGTCTGGACTTGCTCCTTGATGCATACTCCAACGCTCCATCAAAGAGGAAGTGTCCATTCTGTGCGCAACCATTCGCCATCCCAACCAGGTCCACGTGGCAGACAGGTAAGGGCGACAGGTCACCGGGTATCTAGGTTCTCCTTTGCTAGTTTGTTTTATGTTTAATCATGTTGTTGCTACATGTAAACTCGACCTATGGCCATCTGTCCTGGTTTCCTTCGGGCAGGACAGAGGGCAAAACAGTTTTCCAAACTATGTTGGTTTTCGGTAAAATGACAACATTTTCCGTGGCTCAGAACTATATCTCTGTGTATTTTGTCAATGTTTCTCTGATAACTTAATATAGCAGGTTCTACTTTTTTACTTTAAAAAAAAAAATCATCAAATTTACCATTATATATATATATATATATATATCCACTAAACTTAACTTGTTAAACTTGCTATGTTATTAAATCTTTGTCGAAAATTACATGAAAGAGTTACCCACTATACTTTATCAACATTTATCAACATCTCAATATAAATTTGGATTCATATTATTATCAAATGTCAAAATCACATCTCAATATAAATTTGGATTCATATTATTATCAAATGTCAAAATCACAGCTCAATATAAATTTCAATTTCCATCCTTAAATTATCAAATTTTAAAATCACATTTCACTATAAAATAAATTTTCATCGTTAAATCATTCCTGGTATTATTTATATTATTTAAATCAATATTTATTGTAAACTTAATTTTGATATTTTTTTAAAGGAAACTTAATTTTGATATTTTTTTAAAGGAAATTTAATTTTGATATTTTATTAAAAGAAAGGATTTTTAAATTTCAATTTCAATTCCATCCTTAAATTATTAAATTTTAAAATCACATCTCAATATAAAATAAATTTCCATGTTTAAAATCATCCCTTATATTATTTAAATCAATATTTGATGTAAACTTAATTTTGATATTTTTTTAAAGAAAACTTAATTTTCAGATTTTGATATTTTTTTGGAAAAATTATTTTTAAGGAAAAAAAAGTGTTCTTATAAATAGTCATTTACATAAAATTATATTTAACTCAATTTTTAATTTATAAAATGTAATAAATATAAACATATTATTTAATAAAATATTCACAAAATAAATTATTCATAAAATTTAATAAAAATATAAACATATTATTTAATAAATTATTCACAAAATAAATTATTACAAACAAATTAAAAAACACCTTTTAATTTCACTAATTATATTATTTAAATTAATATGTTCACAAAATAAATTATTACAAACAGATTAAAAAACACCTTTTAATTTTAGGAATTATATTATTTAAATTAATATGGTAGAAATTGTTGCTACCGATCCTTTTTTTTTTTAGGAAAAAAGGTGTTCGTATAAATTTACATTTACATTAAAAAAATTATTTAATTCAATTATTTAATTCATAAAATTTAATAAATATAAACATATTATTTAATAAAATATTCACACCCCCCGGATGGGGTGCTATCGCGATACACCTGGCGCAACGTGGAGGAGGGGCACGACCAGCAAGGCATGGAGCCATGTGACGGGCTCGTGCCATCGCCCGCCACCCCAAGCCAACATTAAATGGCCATTATCATGGCACAGGCGATGATTAAACTGCTCCTTCCTCCCCTCAAACTTCATTTCATGGCTGGGATCTGTATCCTTGTTGTCGGTCTCTGCGCAGGCTTCATTTGGCCCTCCCCTTTGCAGCCTTTGTTGAAGCGTACTGGGATTGGCATGCACACCAACGCCCTGGTTCGACTTCAGGCTTCCTTCCACTCCTTGGTGCACCTAGTGCCCTTTTCCTACCACTCGACGAGAATTATGTCATGGCGCAACCACACCCCTCGGAGTACGATCGGTCTCGCAGGACCTTCTTTTTCCTAGGACCAAAGAACGAAATGCTCTCCAAAACCCCTTATCAGGAGTTTTCTGCACCCACAGGTTTCACCTTATGATCTCCCTTCGTTCTATCGGGGAATTGGACCTCGTTGTATCGCGAGTCCTGAAAGCACAGATTCGGGTCTTACAAAACCCCGAAACCTGATGAGTATTTGCCAAGGCTTTCCTTGCTCTAGTCGGGATTTTACCCGTCGGGAAATCTAAACTTACGATGTCATAAATCACTTACCTCTCGTGTCCCCGATTCCTGATCCCCAATGCCTCCTGTCCTCTGCTCTGTCACCTGGGACCCACGCTCTAATAGAGGTCGAAATATCGCGGTTCGGAAATTCGCGATTTCTGTTGCACAATTTCACAGACCATTCCAAGTCCTAAATTTCGATATGCGATGCCACTTGTCATCGACTCACGGGGAGATTCAATCCTCCAACACCTGTCCTCCACTAGGGCCTTTAATCCTGTCGGGAAATCGTGGATCGCGATTTCAACAAGCGAGTGTTCTATGTCCCTGGAAATCCCGAAATGTCGAACCCCGACTCTCCGGGATCTCGCGCCACGTATCCTCGTTGTGATCAATGACCTTGATCCTCTCGGGAATTCGTTGATCGTAATTCCTTCCTGTGAGAGTTTTACGCCTCAGTAAACTCTGAATCCCGAGGGTCCTCTGGCTCCTTCCCTGTACGCTAAGGCTTTAAACCGTGCACAACTTATCGAGATCTAACGACTGACGGGATTTCGCTAGTTTCTTCGGCGAATCCTGACTGCTGATTCTTCCTCCTCGAGGATTCCTTCAGAAGACTAAGTGTTCCTTCTCAGAACTCGCTTTCCAACGCCTGCACCTGCAGTTCCTGTTCAAACTCTCCTCCACACAAACCTCCTGTGATCTTTTCAACGATATCACGAAGGTGCTATACCTCCTGATCTTTTCTCACTCTGATTCTTCAGAGAAGCTTGCACGCACCCCTGGCGGCAATCATTCAACAACTATCCAAGTGTTGAATCCTTCCGACTTTGTGCACTTCCTGCAGCAACAGTCTTTGAGTATTTTGCTCAGAATCACAACTCTGAGACTTCTCTTGGCCTGCGCACTCCTTCCACAGCTTCAACAACTCACTTCCACTTCTGGGTGAATGAGAACAAAGGGTTCACCTACTGAGCCTTCATCAACGCACTCCTTGCGGATGAATTCAACTGCACATCTTGCAGGAATCTCCTGGCTCAGATAGAGAAACAATTGAAACTTATTCTCTCCCTCTTCCAGACTTTAGTTTCGAAACATGAAATCACATGCACAACATATACAAAGCAAATGCATAACAAGAAAGCAAACATTCATGAGCATAATATCAACACACACAGAGAAACAACACAAACCAGGTACTTGAATCAAAGTTTCCTTCTATTAATTCAATGGCCTGTACATAGGTGTTCTTCATACAATTCTCTGCTTTCTCTCTCTACTCTCCAGTTTTAATCATGTTACAATACACAATGAGGGTGTCTATGTCCGTTTTCCCTCCTTCCATCGAAAACTGTCTAATCTAGAAATAAATCCTACCTACCTGCATTAACTAGATTAAATGCCTCCTATCTACTTCAGACAAGAGCGTATGGCTCGAGGTCTGATACAACATACAAAGGCTCTTTCATAAATGGTGCATTTATACATTGTCGTATTATCTTGAATGAAAATTCAAAAAGTTTTCGACTGGACTCGTCCAGTTGTTCATTGTCTTCCACGTTGGCTCACTTGTCTTGGACGATGCTCCTGCATCATACTCCTCGGCTTGAAAACTTTAATGGGCTCTTGTCGATGAGCTCCTGCACGGTCTGTCCATGCTTTTGTATCTCTGCTTTATTTTCCCAGTTGGCATCTAATTCCACTGGGTGATTCTTCCACTTGACCAGATACTCATAGTATTCTTTCCTTCTGGTCTTCTTACTTACTCTCTTGTCCAGTATGTACTCCATTTGTGGCTTTTATGAAATCGACATCTGCTTCTGCCACTGGATTTCTGGTTTTTCATCACTTCCAGCTCCTGCTCCCTCAGCCTTATATGGATATAAGTATGAGACATTGAATGTCAGAGATATTCCGATACCATCCGGCGACTCAACTTCGTAAGCATTTTCTCCTAATTTCTTCAGGACTCTGCATGGCCCAATTTTCTTCATTTTTAGCTTGTTGTATGTTCCCCTTGGGAACCTTTCCTTCCTCAGATGTGCCAGAACCAGATCACCAACTTCAAACTGAATTTGTCTCTTCCGTTGAACTGCTCTGCGCTTGTACTCCTGATTTGAGTCTATCAATCGCTGCTTCACCCTGCTGTGAAGTTCTTCCATCGCCTCTGCAAATTCTTCAGCGCTTGCGCTCTTAGTCATTATCTGCTATGAATCCATTAGTTCAGATACTCCTCTTGGCTGCCTGCCATATACAATCTCAAATGTACTTTTACCTATGCTCATGTTCACTGAGTCGTTGTATGCAAACTCTGCATGTGGTAACACATTGTCCCAACTGTTGTGGTGCTCTGTCACCAAGCTTCTTAATAAATCTCCCAGGTTTCTATTTACCACCTCTGTTTGTCCATCTGTCTGAGGATGGTAAGATGAAATAAATGCCATGTTAGTTCCTAGCTTCTTCCATAATGTCCTCCAAAAATGCCCTATGAATTTGGTGTCCCTGTCCGAAACTATACTTTTCGGCAATCCATGAAGTCGAATGACCTCTTTGAAAAACAAGTTCGCGATGTGAGTCGCATCGCTGGTCTTTCGGCATGGAATAAAATGTGCCATTTTTGAAAACCTATCCACCACCACAAAGATGGAATCAACCCCTCTCTGCATCCTCGGCAAACCCAATACAAAATCCATGCTTATTGCCTCCCATGGTCTCTCTGGTATGGTCAATGGATGATAAAGACCTGCATTCTATTTCCTCCCTTTTGAATGCTGGAAAATCCTGCATCTGTCAACAAATCGCTTGACCTCGGCTCACATCCCTGGCCAAAAATATGATTCGCTCAACTTCGCGAATGTTTTGTCATGGCCAAAATGTCCTGCCAATCCACCACTGTGTTTTTCTTTTAACAAGTTCTCCCTCATGAAGCAATTCGGAATACACAGTTGATTGCCTCTGAACAACAATCCATCCTGGATCATATAATCTATCCAAGGAATCCTGTCTCTGAGAACTGGATTCTCAGCTGCTCCATACGCTTCTTTGAAATCTGCATCTCCTGCATACATGTCCCTCAGGTTTTCAAAACCCAATGTTTTGACTCGGAACTCCTGCAGCAACAAACACTTCCTGCTCAAAGCATCAGCCACTTTGTTAGCAGTACCTGAAATGTGTTTAATTACGAATGTAAAATTCTGCATATACTCTACCTATTTTGCATGTTTCTGATTCAACTTCTCCTGTCGACTCACAAACTGCAACGCATGATTATCACTGTACAATACAAATTCCTTTGGGATCAAGTAATGCCTCCACTTCTTCAATGCCTGTATGATAGCATAAAACTCCTTATCATACATGGAGTACTTCAGTTTTGCTTCATCCAGCTTCTCACTGAAATATGCAATTGCTCTGTCTTCCTGACTCAGGACTGCTCCTATGGCATATCTGCTTGCATCACACTTCACTTGAAATGTCTTCTTGAAGTCTGGCAACGCCAACACTGGTCATTTCGTGATCCTCTGCTTCAACAGGTTGAAGCTCTTCTCAGCCTCTGTTGTCCAATGAAAAGACTTATGTCGCTTCTTCACTGTGTCCATCATTGCTGCGCTAATTCCACTGAAATTCCTGATGAACTTCCGGTAGAAACTAGCTAAACCATGGAAACTCCTCACCTCGAAAACATTTCTCAGTGATGGCCAATTCTTGATCACTTCCACCTTACTTGGATCCATCTTCAACTCATTTGCCGAAATAACAAAACCCAAGTAAATGAGTTATGTCTTCATAAATGAGGACTTCTTCATATTAATCAACAGCTTCTCCTGTTGTAGCTTTCTCATCACAATGGCCAAATGTTTCAAATGTCCATCCTTTGTCTTACTAAAAATCAGTATATCATCCAGATATACGATGACAAATTTCCCGATGAATTCCTTCAGGACTTCATTCATCAGTCTCATGAATGTACTCAGCGCATTCGTCAAGCCAAATGGCATGACTAGCCATTCATACAATCCTTCATTTGTTTTGAAGGTTGTCTTCCATTCATCACCTTCCCTCATGCGAATCTGGTGATATCTGCTCTTCAGATCAATCTTTGAAAAATAGTGTGCCCCACTCAGGCAGTCCATCAGATCATCCATTCTCGATAGTGGAAATCTGTACCTGATGGTTATCTTGTTTATCGCTCTTGAGTCGGTACACATTCTCCATCCTCCATCCTTCTTTGGACTGAGCACTATTGGAACAACACATGGACTCAAGCTTTCCCTGACCAATCCTTTGTCCAACAAGTCCTGGACCTGGTTCTTAACCTCCTTATTTTCTTGTGGCGTCAATCTGTACGCCGCTTTATTCAGAAAACTGGCTCCTGGTATGAGATCAATGTGATGGCTCACACTCCTCATCGGCGGCAACGAACGAGGTAGTTCGTCCACTATGATGTCAGCGAACTCTCCTAGTAGTTCCTGAACTTCATCTGGTAAATCATCCACTCTTGTGCTAGTCAGGACAATCCTCGGCTTCCTGACCACAAAGAATTGTGGATCCTCCTTCTTCTCCATCTCGGTAAGAAGCTCCTTCCCACTCATGAGAAGTATTGTGTTGCTTACTTCCAGTTTCACTTCCTTATCCTTTATCGGAAGCAACCTGTGTGTCCTCCCATCCTTCTCTAAAGTATATGTGTTCATCCTCCCATCATGAACCACATTTCGATCATATTTCCATGGTCTACCCAGGAATAAATGACATACATCCATAGGAATGACATCACATAAGACCTTATCATTATATCCCCCAATTTTAAAGTCAACCAGGCATTGTTTATTAACACTCACCTGATGTCCCTTCTGTAGACATGAAACTTTGTATGGACTCGGGTGATCAGTTGTCTCCAATTCCAACTTTTCTACCATCTCGGTTGAAACGAGATTATCTGTGCTTCCACTATCCACGATAACCTTGCATTTCCTATCCTTGGTTTTGCAAGCTGTCCTGAACAGTCTGGTCCTTTGAGCTAAACTTTCCTGCACCTCTTTCTCAGGTGTCAAAAGGACTTTTCACATCAGAAGTGAGCTTCTGTCTTCTGTGTCTTCTGCTTCAGCATCTCGCCTCTATGCTTCGGCGATGTGAGCTTCTCCACCGTCTTTCTTTTTCTCTGGACACTCGAATGACTTGTGCCCATTCTTTCCACATGTGAAGCATGTGATTACTCCACCTCTGCCTCTTCCCCTACCTCTGGTACGAGGAAATGTGTTTGCGTCAGCATAATCTCCTCGCTGCTCATTATGTTGTCCCCTCTGCTCAACATGTGGTTGTCCTCACTGTGAGGTTCCACCTCTCTCAACCTTACCCTGAGGTTTCTTCCATTCCTCCTTGGGCTTCTGGTATTTCTCCTGGGCAACCGCCTTGCCTCTGGGATGACTTCTGCCTCGCCCTCGTTGACTTTGCTTACGGCTCAGCTTCTCTTCGGCTTTCAGAGCCATCTGATAAGCATCCTCCACCGTTCTGATGGTTTTCATGCTTAATTCATCCTGAATGTCGTATCTCAGACCATTCAGATATTTGGCAACCTTCTCATCATCGCTCTCCCGATGACCTGGCCTGATGTTCAGTCAATAGAATTCCTCAGTGTATTCTTTCACTGTCATCAGCTTCTGTCTTGGGTTCTGCATCCTCCTGAACAGTGTGATTTGATAGTCCCTTGGGATGAATTTCACCTTCATCTTTGCAATCATTCGATCCCAGCTTTTAATCTTCGGCTTGCCTTTGGAACGTCTGTCTGCTTGAAGCTCGTCCCACCATAATGTTGCATGTCCCTTCAATCTTGTGACAGCATGTCTGACCTTTTTATCCTCTTCGATATCCTCATAATCGAAGTAGGTGTCAAGAGCTCGGATCCAATCCAGTAGCTTCTCTGCATCCAGACTTCCTTCGTAAGCTGGAATGTCCACTTTTGTCTTTGAGCTCATCCGGGCGATAGCTTTAATTAGTCGCTCGTTGGCTGCATCTTTGGCTGCAACTTCTCCTTGTTGTTCAGCTTCAGCTTCACCTTCAGAGTCGCTCAGATCTCCAACATTTGCTATGCGTCTCGGCGCTGCCTCCATATCTTCTAGTCTTGCTCGAAGATCTCTCATTTGCCTTTCCAGTTCCGGATTTCCTGCCGGCCTGCCTCTTCTTCTCACCTCCCTGTCTTCTGGGTCAGGTGACTGCCTTTCTCTTCTGGGCGGCATGGTGAATTCTCTCTCTCTCTGCTATAGAAAACAAAGAGTCAATCCTGCTCTGATACCACTCTGGCGCAACCGCACCCCTCGGAGTACGATCGGTCTCGCAAGACCTTCTTTTTCCTAGGCCCAAAGAACGAAATGCTCTCAAAAACCCCTTATCAGGAGTTTTCTGCACCCACAGGGTTCACCTTATGATCTCCCTTCACTCTATTGGGGAATCATACCTCGTTGTATCGCGAGTCCTGAAAGCACAGATTCGGGTCTTACAAAACCCGAAACCCGATGAGTATTTTCCAAGGCTTTCCTTGCTCTAGTCGGGATTTTACCCGTCGGGAAATATGAACTTATGATGTCGTAAATCACTTACCTCTCGTGTCCCTGATTCCCGATCCCCAATGCCTCCTGTCCTCTACTCTGTCACCCGGGACCCACGCTCTAATAGAGGTCGGGAAATCGCGGTTCGAAAATTCGCGATTTCTGTTGCACAATTTCACGGACCATTCCAAGTCCTGAATTCCGATATGCGATGCCACTTGTCATCGACTCACGGCGAGACTCAATCCTCTGACACCTGTCCTCCACTAGGGCCTTTAATCCTGTTGAGAAATCACGGATCGCAATTTCAACAAGCGAGTGTTCTATGTCCCTCGAAATCCCGAAATGCCGAACCCCGACTCTCTAGGATCTCGCGCCACGTATCCTCGCTGTGATCAACGACCTTGATCCTCTTGGGAATTCGCTGATCGTGATTCCTTCCTATGAGAGTTTTACGCCTCAGTAAACTCCAAATCCACGATGAGTCGAATCCCGAGGGTCCTCTGGCTCCTTCCCTGTACGTTAAGGCTTTAAACCGTGCGCAACTTATTGAGATCTAACGGCTAACGGGATTTCGCTGGTTTCTTCGGCGAATCCTGACCGTTGATTCTTCCTCCTCGAGGATTCCTTCAGAAGACTAAGTGTTCCTTCTCAGAACTCGCTTTCCAACGCCTGCGCCTGCAGCTCTTGTTCAAACTCTCCTCCACACAAACCTCTTGTGATCTTTTCAATGATATCACGAAGGTGCTATACCTCCTGATCTTTTCTCACTCTGATTCTTCAGAGAAGCTTGCACGCACCCCTGGCAGCAATCATTCAACAACTCTCCAAGTGTTGAATCCTTCCGATTTTGCGCACTTCCTGCAGCAGCAGTCTTTGAGTATTTTTCTCAGAATCGCAACTCTGAGACTTCTCTTGGCCTGCGCACTCCTTGCACGACTTCAACAACTCACTTCCACTTCTGGGTGAATGAGAACAAAGGGTTCACCTATTGATCCTTCATCAATGCACTCCTTGCGAATGAATTCAACTGCACATCTTGCAGGAATCTCTTGGCTCAGATAGAGAAACAATTGAAACTTATTCTCTCCCTCTTCCAGACTTCAGTTTCGAAACATGAAATCACATGCACAACATATACAAAGCAAATGCATAACAAGAAAGCAAACATTCATGAGCATAATATCAACACACACAGAGAAACAACACAAACCAGGTACTTGAATCAAAGTTTCCTTCTATTAATTCAATGGCCTGTACATAGGTGTTCTTCATACAATTCTCTGCTTGCTCTCTCTGCTCTCCAGTTTTAATCATGTTACAATACACAATGAGGGTGTCTATATCTGTTTTCCCTCCTTCCATCTAAAACTGTCTAATCTAGAAATAAATCCTACCTACCTGCATTAACTAGATTAAATGCGTCCTATCTACTTCAGACAAGAGTGTATGGCTCGAGGTCTGATACAACATACAAAGGCGCTTTCATAAATGGTGCATTTATACATTGTTGTATTATCTTGAATGAAAATTCAAAAAGTTTTCGACTGGACTCGTCCAATTGTTCGTTGTCTTCCACGCTGGCTCGTTTTTCTTGGGTGATGCTCTTGCATCATGCCGCACCCTCAAGGGCGCCCGCACAGAGGCTCCCCTTGGAAACCTCGCCACCCCTCTGTTTCACCTCTTGCATCGCCTTCCTCCTGCTCCTCTCCTTTTACTCACCTCGAGCCAATTCTTCCTCCGCCACCTGCTATTGATGTCCCGCATTTTGACAGCCTCGCTATCGTCCCTAAGCTGTCATCTTCTTCCTCTTGCCTTCCTCCTAATCCACCAGTGTTTGGGCCTCCTCCTCCACCAAGTTCGAACTCTGTTGGGAAAACTATGGGAGAACCACTTCCGTGCGAGAACCAACCCCCGAACTCTTTCCTTGACACACAACTATGAGACAACATGGACTTCGAACTCCGCCAGGGGGTGGAGGATCTTTAATTCCGTCTGCTGGTCGTGGATGAAAAGGTAGCAGTCCTTCTCCAGCTCCTTGCCTCTCTCCAAGCGGCTTTCCCCACGGACCTCGCAGGTGCGCCTTCGGCGGAGGAACTCGGTGGTGTAACTAATGAGAGGAACGCCCAGGCGCAGCGTTCGACTGGGAATGAGCAGAGCCAAGTCATGCACGAGGATATGGCGAAGGAGATGGTCGCAACACGTTGTGCGTTGCAGGATACACCGCCAGTTGTTGATAGGACCGGGGGAAGCGTGGATTCGAGGAAGCGATGGGACGATGGAGTGACATATGTCGAGGAGGAGCCGTGGTCCGAGGCTGTCCATGTCACCTGGCCAGGTCATCTGCCAAATGTCTAAGGTCATGAGTGCACTTCAAGTTTCTTTAGTCTCTCTACTTTTTAGTTGTTGTCAAGTTAGTCTCAAACAGGTTATTTAGACTATTACACCACTTATGTTTGACTTTTATGCTGGTTGGACTGGTTTCCCTTCTGTTGGGGCAGTCCAATAACTATAGCAAGAATATTCTCTGTACTCTGTATCTCTTTTTGGTCTAGGAAGACCCTTTATATATAATACCACTAACTTACAAAAAAAAATAAAAAATATTCACACAATAAATTAATATAAACAAATTAAAAAACAGATCATCAATGTTATTTAAATTAATATGGTGGAATTTTTTTTTATTTAACTCAACTTTTAATTCATAAAATTTAATAAATATAAACATATTTTTTAATAAAATATTCACACAATAAATTAATATAAACAAATTAAAAAATGGATCATCAATGTTATTTAAATTAATATGGTAGAAATTGTTGTTATAAACTTAAATTTATAAACTTAATTTTCATCATTTTTAAAAGAAAAAAGGTGTTTTTATAAATATACATTTACATAAAAATTTATTTAACTATTTTTTTAATACATAAAATTTAATAAATATAAACATATTATTTAATAAAATATTCACAAAATTCCGCGGCAACTCCTCACCACTTGGCTCTGCATTGAGCCACAGCATAAATGTTGATGGCCGCCACCCATCTGCCTCGCATTTAAGATGGTAGACGGCCATTACAGCCGATATACGAAGGAGGGATACCTCCCTCGCACGAAAACTCTCGCTCACAATGCACTCAGCATGACAAGGTCTATGGATAGCTAGGTGAATCCGATCTTTGGCAATTTGTATTTTCGAGCGCCTGGACAGAGTTGGTTTGCTCTCGCTTCGGGCCTCCCCGTCATTTGGGAGCTCTGGTGCAGCTCTGTTTCCTTCTCGTCCTGGCTTACTCTCGTCTCGCTGCATCCTCTCTGCATTGTTATATATCCCTTGGCAAGCATGACCAGGAAACGAGGCAGGCCTCGTCGTGGCTCGGCCTGGTACACCCACAAAGCGTAGAGGCAAAGGAGGGAGAAACTGGAGCACGCTTTTTCGATGGCAACCTCCATTCTTCAGAAGAAGGCTCGCGTTGACCAATTGGCTCTGCATGCCATTATTGCGGAGACTGGGGCCATGCATAGTAGTGAAACCATGGCAATTGAGCCTGGAAACAGGCTGGAGGATGGCGTCGCTGATGCGTTTCCTACCTGTTACGTTGAAGAAATACCGTTCATGGAGGAATTAGCGACTACCCCAGAACCCCAAGCCATGGCGGCGAACTCCCAGGATGGAAGCGGTCCTAAAAACAAGCTGGCAGAAGATATCCCTGGGTGCATTGTCAAGGAGATACCGTAGACGGGTGACTACAGCCCCACCAACCATGCTGTGCAGGCAACGATCGAGGAAGAAGCTCGGGACAAGGCTTGCGCCGAAGAGAACGTGAACGAGACCAGCCCAACGATGAAGGAGGAAGCGGTCGGTGCAGAACTGCTGGAGCTCGAAGCCGGAGATGGGATGAACGTGGAAGTGGGAGACGTAATCCTTGACGACGCAGGTAATGACTCACATGGTACTTTCATCCGTGCAGAGCATCTGCCTCTGGTGTTCGAACTCCGAGGCCACATGGCAGACCTGGAGCACAGAGCCCTTCTCATGGGACAATGTCTGGACCTTCTCCTTGACGTGTACTCCAACGCTCCAACAAAGAGGAAGTGCCCTCTCTGTGCGCAAGCATTCGCCATCCCAGCTAGGTCCATGTGGCAGACAAGCAAGGGCGACGAGTCACCGGGTATCTAGGTTCTTATATGATAGTTTGTTTCTTTGTTTAATCATGCTATTGTTACATGTACACTTGGACTATAGCCATTTGTCCTGGTTTCCTCCAGGCAGGACAGAGGGCAAAACAGTTTTCCAAACCATGCTGGTTTCCGGTAAAACGACAACATTTTTGGTGGCTCGGACCAATATCTCTGTGTATTTTGTCAA
>ML777174.1:852835-874731 GCA_009831015.1 Picea engelmannii | reverse complement strand
ATATATATATATATATATATATATATATATATAGTTTAAAGAGAGATTAAAGTGATGACAAATATGTATATGGGAAATGTAGATGTACAACATAAAAGAGGAATAATGAGAAATTAAGGTGATGGATGGTGATTTAACAATGTGAAATGGACATGAAAAGAGAAGTGGATACTGGGAGATTAAGGTGATGGAAGATAGTTTAATAATGTAGACAGGGGTAATGAGGGGATAATGGTCTTAGTTTTTTTTTTTGAAATTTCTTTATGTTATAATAAATAGGTGATGTCATTCTTCCACAAGTTAGGAATTAATTTCTTCTTTGTAAAATTTGAAAACTATTAGATTTACTTTAAATCTTATTCTCGTCATCACCCCAAGAATTTTCTGAAGACCCAACTATTACTCAGGTGGGTTTTTGTTTAATTCGTTATTTGTATTCCAGGGTCTGTTCTTAAAGTTAGACTAAAATTTTACCCTAAAAGTTTTAGACTTAGTACTTAGATTCTGAACTGGGCGACACTGGGTTAGGGAAGTTGTTTAAGAATTTCTTAGGGCGTTAATGTATTAGGGCTATTTAGGTTTGTTTCCATCATCCACATCAATGCGACGTGCCCTTCAGGATGCACCACGTGCTCCAAGGGTGCCACTCACCTCATTCGTTTCCTTTGCGTGACATGTCCTTCAGGATGTACCACGTGCTCCAAGGGTTCCACTCGCTTCTTGTGTTTCTTTTGTGCGACGTGCCCTTCAGGATGCACCACGTGCTCCAAGGGTGCCACTCGCCAACTGGACTGATTGGTAGACATCTATAACCCCTAGAGTCAACACTCCGCCAGGTGAACTTGTGGGAGACTAAGAAATCTAAGGAATAAGGCCCCCGCCTTATTGTGCGCCCCTTAGCATCATCGTGAGCGACTGTCGCAGTCTGCCCTCACGGCATTGTGGATCCTCTCAAACTAGGTAATCGTTAATCTACAGTTCGAGCCACGATGGGAGTGCTAGTAGGCGGTGGCAGGGCTACTGTCCACCCCTCTCCCTCAACCTCTCTGGAATCGTGTGTGGCCCCTTTACTCCATATGTCAGTATTTTCGACAAGCTATCGTCAGCCTACATCATCAACAATCATGTCAGAACATGTCAATATCATATAATCAAATCAAATGAAATAACACAGTAAATAAATCAACCCAAAAGCACTCCCTGACTCAATCCAGAGTCCAAGGAGGTTCCATCGATGCCTCTGCATCCTCAAGGTCAAAAACCCTGCACACAACTGAGTCAAATAGCACCTGTCTACATCACATAGTAAAACATTATGTCGTCTATTATAATGCATCATAATCAAGTATAAATGTTTTAACATCAAAAAATCCAGATCACTTGCGAGCAAGTGTCCTTAAATAATAAGTTTTCTGAGTGCGCCAGATCGAAATGTTACAATATTACAATGTAAAATGTTATCACATATTACATATTACATATTACAATGTAATATTACATTTTACAATGTAATATGTCATCACATATTACAATGCAATATGTGAGACATAATACATTTTACAATGTAATATGTGATGTCATCACATACTAAATTTTACAATGTAATATGTGATGTCACCACATATTAGATCACATATTACATTGTAATATGTGATCACATATTACAATGTAATATGTGATCACATATTACATTGTAATATGTGATCTAATATATGATGACATCACATATTACAATGCAATGTATTATATAACATTGCAATGTAATATGTTATAACATATTACATTTTACATTGTAATATCACATATTACATTGTAATATTGATGACATATTACATTTTACATATTACAATATAATATGTGATCACATATTACATTGTACTATTTATGACATATGTAATATATCATATTACATTGTAATATGTGATAATAATTTGTGATCACATATTACAATATATTACAATGTAATGTCATCAATATTACATATTACAATGTAAAATGTAATGTGTCACAATGTCATATTGATGACTTATGCAATATATGAGATATGTCATGACATTACAATGTAAAATGTGATCACATTTTACATTTATGTGATCACATATTACATTGTGATCATATAATACATTTAATATTCAATGTAAAATGTCATCAATAATATATATTGCATAAGTCATCAATATGACATTGTGATCACATATTACATTTTACAATGTAACATGTGATCACATTTTACATTGTAATATATATTCACATATTACATTGTGATCACATATTACATTTTACATTGATCACAATGTAATATATATTATTGATCATTTTATATTGACGTAATATATATTATTGACGACATATTGATAAAAATTTACAATGTAATATGTATTATGTGATCACAATGTAATATGTGATCACATATTACATTTGTAATATGTCATCACATATTACATTGTGATCACATATTACAATGTAAAATGTCATGCCATTATACAATGTAATCACATATTACATTATTACATTTTACATTGTACTATCTTATCACATTTTACAAATTGTAATATGTGATCACATTTTACAAATTGTAATATTTGATCACATTTTACATTGTACTATATTACAATGTAATCACATATTACATTATTACATTTTACATTGTACTATCTTATCACATTTTACAAATTGTAATATTTGATCACATTTTACATTGTAATATATATTTGTAATATGTCATCACATATTACATTTGTAACATGTGATACATATTACAATGTGATCACATATTACATTTTACATTGTAATATCTAATCACATTTTATATTAAAATATGTCATCACATTTTACATTGTAACATATTACATTTGTAATATGTGATATGTCATCACATATTACAATGTGATCACATATTACATTTGTAATATGTTATATAACATTGCAATGTAATATGCTATTACATATTACATTATATTTTACATTGTAATATTCGATCCCATTTTATAAATTGTAATATTTGATCACATTTTACATTGTAATATATATTTGTAATATGTCATCACATATTACATTGTGATGACATATTACATTTGCAATATGTGATATGTCATCACATATTACAATGTGATGACATATTACATTTGCAATATGTGATATGTCATCACATATTACAATGTCATCACATTTTATATTAAAATATGTCATCGCATTTTACAAATGTAATATGTAATATCTAATCACATTTTACAAATGTAATATGTAATATCTAATCACATTTTATATTGTAACATATTACATTTGTAATATGTGATATTTCATCACATATTACAATGTGATCACATATTAAATTTTACATTGTAATATGTCATCACATTTTACAATATAATATGTCATCACATATTACATTTGTAATATGTTATATAACATTGCAATGTAATATGCTATTACATATTACATTACATTTTACATTGTAATATCTGATCACATTTTATATTAAAATATGTCATCATATTTTACATTTGTAATATGTGAACACAATTTACAAATATAATATGTAATATCTGATCACATTTTACATTGTAACATATTACATTTGTAATATGTGATATGTCATCACATATTACAATGTGATCACATATTACATTTATAATATGTTATATAACATTGCAATGTAATATGTTATTACATATTACATTGTAATATGTTATAACATATTACAATGCAATATAATATGTTATAAAAGTGTAATCAACTTTTACATATTAAAAAACTGCATCATCAATAATAATATATATTACCTTTAAATTTATTATATTATTGAAATATTTTATATTTATATTACCATTAAACTTAATTTATGTTACTAAATATTTGTTAAAAATTATTAGTGTAAGCTTAAATTTCAAACATTAAAAAACAGCATCATTAATATTATATATATAACCCTACACTTGTTATATTATTTAACTATTCTATATTTAAATTACCACTAAACTTAACTTATAATGTTATTAAATATTTGTTAAAAATTATTTAAATTACCACTAAACTTAGCTTATAATGTTATTAAATATTTGTTAAAAATTATTAGTGTAGGCTTAATTTTTACATATTAAAAAACAACATAATCAATATTTATCATAAATGTGTTATATTATTTAAATATTGTATATTTAAATTACCACTATACTTAACTTCCATACATTTGTTATATTATTTAAATATTCTATATTTAAATTAACACTAAACTTAACTTGTTATGTTATTAAATATTTGTTAAAAATTATTACATATTAAAAAAATCATCATCAATATTATATATATAAGAATTGCCTTTAACTTGTTATATTATTTAAATTAATTATTTAACTTTTGATATACTGATATTAAGTATTACTATTAATATAAATTAAAATTAATTGTAAAAAGACAAAAACATTAAATATTATTATTAATATAAATTAAAATTAATTGTAAAAAGACAAAAACTTTAATTAGATTAAAAAGATAAAAAAACATACATTAAAAGG
Organism: Picea engelmannii; assembly: GCA_009831015.1. Classification (NCBI taxonomy): domain Eukaryota; kingdom Viridiplantae; phylum Streptophyta; class Pinopsida; order Pinales; family Pinaceae; genus Picea; species Picea engelmannii. The sequence continues at coordinate 870,217 of ML777174.1, read as the reverse complement.
AAAAACACATACATATAGAAATTAAACTGAAATTATGTTTAAAAAAACACAAACTGAAACTATTAAAAAAAATTAAAAAGATAAAAAACATACATTAAAAGGAAAAACACATACATATAGAAATTAAACTGAAATTATGTTTAAAAAAACACAAACTGAAACTAAATTGGATTAAAAAAAAAACACATACACAGAAAAATCTCAAGGATAGTTATCATGGAGGACAAGGGGAAGGATTAGCCCTACCAAAAATTAAATATCATTTTTATTAATATATACAGGAAATAAAAAATGTTCTCAACTTATAAAAATAGAGATGTCTTCTCATTTTACAAAAAGCTATTTTGATGTAGATAAATAAAAGTAAAAAATAGAAATAGTATTTTGAAGTTGAACCATACAAAATGTATTGTTAATATGAACTGAAATTAAGTTATTACCATTAATATGAACTGAAATTGCCAAAAATATATATTTTGATATAGATAATAAAAGTAAAAAATATATTTTAATGTAGATAATAAAAGTAAAAAATAAATATAATATTTTAAAGTTAAAAATTAAAAACGTATTGTTAATATGGACTTAAATTGAGTTATTATAGTTAATATTAACTGTAATTGCCAAAAAAACATGAACTTCCAATTAGATTAAAAAGAAAAAAGCATACATTAAAAAGAAAAAATTAAATATCATCTTTATTAATATAGAATGCTGAAGTATGTACACAAATAAAAAAAATCTCAAACTTAAAAAATATATTTTAGTGTAGATTATAAAAATAAAAAATAGAGATATTATTTTGAAATTGAACAATACACAATGTCTCAATTATGATCCTTCAATACTTTCTTTTAAAAAAATATAAAAATTAAATTACATATTCAGTACAAAATGTATCATTTATGATCCTTAATACAAAATTATCATTTATAATGCATTAAAAAAATGTAAAAATTAAATTGCATCAATGTTTTAAGAAATAATAAATTAAAAATTAAATTACATTTTTACATAATAAAAAAAATTGAAATAATAAATTAAAAGTTAAATTACATATTCAGTACAAAATATATCATTTATGATCCTTCAATACAAAATTATCATTTATAATGCATTAAAAAAATGTAAAAATTAAATTGCATCAATGTTTTAAGAAATAATAAATTAAAAGTTAAATTACATTTTTACATTATAAAAAAAATTGAAATAATAAATTAAAAGTTAAATTACATTTTTACATGATTAAAAAAATTTGAAATCATAAATTAAAAAACAAAATTATCATTTATAATACATTTAAAAAAAAATGTAAAAATTAAATTGCATCAATGTTTTAAGAAATAATAAATTAAAAGTTAATTTACATTTTTACATAATAAAAAAAAATTGAAATAATAAATTAAAAGTTAAATTACATTTTTACATGATAAAAAAAATTTGAAATCATAAAATAAAAGACAAAATTATCATTTATGATACATTTAAAAAAATATAAAAATTAAATTGCATTAATGTTTTAAGAAATAATAAATTAAAAGTTAAATTAAATTTTTACATGTTAAAAAATTTTGAAATAATAAATTAAAAGTTAAATTACAATTTTATATTTACAATGGAATAAAAACACTATAAATTAAAAGTTAAATTAAATTTTTACATGATAAAAATTTTTTGAAATAATAAATTAAAAGTTAAATTACAATTTTATATTTACAATGGAATAAAAACACTATTAACCTCCCTTCACCATATTTTAAAAATTAAATTCCCTTCACCATATTTTAAAAATTAAATTGTATCAATATTTAAAAAATAATAATAATAAATTAAAAGTTAAATTACATTTTTACATGATAAAAAAATTTGAAATAATAAAATTAACCTCCCTTCATCATATTTTAAAAATTAAATTGTATCAATATTTAAAAAATAATAATAATAAATTAAAAGTTAAATTACATTTTTACATGATAACAAAAATTTGAAATAATAAAATTGTAATCCCTTCATCATATTTTAAAAATTAAATTGTATCAATATTTAAAAAATAATAATAATAAATTAAAAGTTAAATTACATTTTTACATGATAACAAAAATTTGAAATAATAAAATTGTAAATTCTATATTTACAATGAAATAAAATTGAAAAAAAAACTCACTATTAACCTCCATTCACCATACTTAACTTTCCTTCAAAGTGTACTTGTGACTGCTTTAAAAACAATGATAACAGAATGTTTCAAAAACACAATAGTTACATAACATTATAAAAAGTGTGCATTTAAAATCAATAATTACTTAACAAAAAAAAGTTAAGTAACATTAATAAAAAAGTTAAGTAACACTAATATAAAGAACTCACCATTCATAACTTTCCTTTGTAGTGTACTTGTCACTACTTTTAACAGTGACGACCATTATCTGTATATGTTCCTTAGAATGCACACTATACATACCTCCTCTCCACTTTTAAATAAAAACTTATAAAGATGAATCATTATTTCTCTTGTTCAACTTAAAACGAAAGAAATAATTATTAAAATTAAAAACAAAATAATTCCAAAATAATATAAAAACAATAAACTATAAAAACATTAAACTTACAAGTAAAAAAAATCACAATATAACAGTGAGCCAAAGAATGTTGTAGACTTTCTATCAAACATAACAGAAATCATATTACTAGCAGTGAGCCAAAAGACAGTTGTAGACTAAGTGATAAGATGGCATTTCACTGTCAAAAGACTGTTGTAGACTAAGTGATAAGATAACATTTCATTGCCAGGTGCTATTTTCAATTATAGTTTGACCTCAGAGAGAGACTCAACATAAACAATTGTACTAACACTGAGCCACAAAAGACAGTTGTAGACTAAGTGATAAGATGGTATTTCACTGTCAGGTGTTATTTTCAATTGTAGTTTGATTGCAGTTTGACCTCAGATAGAGGCTCAGCATAAACAATTGTACTAACACTGAGCCACAAAAGACAGTTGTAGACTAAGTGATAAGATGGCATTTCACTGTCAGGTGCTATTTTCAATTGTAGTTTGACCTCAGAGAGAGGCTCAGCATAAACAATTGTACTAACAGTGAGTCACAAAAGACAGTTGTAGACTAAGTGATAAGATAGTATTTCACTGTCAGGTACTATTTTCAATTGTGTTTGACCTCAGAGAGAGACTCAGCATAAACAATTGTACTAACAGTGAGCCACAAAAGACAGTTGTAGACTAAAGAGAGAGACTCAGCATAAACAATTGTACTAACAGTGAGCCACAAAAGACAGTTGTAGACTAAAGAGAGAGACTCGGCATAAACAATTGTACTAACAGTGAGCCACAAAAGACAGTTGTAGACTAAGTGATAAGATGGTATTTCACTGTCAGGTGTTATTTTCAATTGTAGTTTGAGGTGTTATTTTCAATTATAGTTTGATCTCAGAAAGAGACTCAGCATAAACAATTGTTCAAATTTAGCATTATTTTATAATTGGTTCACATTTTGATAACTATGGGTTATAATTGCTACAAAAGACAGTTGTAGACTAAGTGATAAGATGGTATTTCACTGGCAGGTGCTATTTTCAATTGTAGTTTGACCTCAAAAAGAGACTAGCATAAACAATTGTTCAAATTTAGCATTATTTTATACTGATACCTTCGCCCCTCTGCTTCTTTTCCACCTTCGGACTGGGTAATTGATTGCCTTTCGGGGGTAGATCCTCACTGGACCCCTAGGAGGTATTAACTACGGACCGTGGCATGAGCTATTGGACGAGCAGTTGTAGACTAAGTGATAAGATGGTATTTCACTGGCAGGTGCTATTTTCAATTGTAGTTTGACCTCAAAAAGAGACTAGCATAAACAATTGTTCAAATTTAGCATTATTTTATACTTGGTTCACATTTTGATAACTATGGGTTATAATTGTTTTAGGTTGTAGCTATATCTTCTTTGTTAATATAAAACCTTCTAATTTTACCAGCAAAAGAAATTTTCAATTGCAGTCTTTGACTATAGCATAAACAAGGGTTAGAATTTAGCAATATATAATTTATGCTATGCCTGGTTCACATATTGATATACCTGAAATTTTCAATTGCAGTGTTTGACTATAGATTAAACAAGGGTTTGAATTTAGCAATATATAATTTATGCTATGCCTGGTTCACATATTGATATCTATGGGTAACCCAACTAGTTTTTAGGTTGTATCTATATCATTGTTAATAAAGAACCTTCTAAGCAAAAGCAATTAAAAATAAACAAATTATCTAAATTAACATTTCAAATGGGCTGCAGAATCTGCCCATTTCAAAATTACAATAATAACTAACCCATAGTAAGCACCCACTGCAGATTAACATTTCAAATGGGCTGCACAAGCTGCCCACTCCTTGTGGTGTTTAATGCATTTGGGTGAGTGTTTAATGCATTTGGGTGAACAAGCTACCTACTCCTTGTGGTGTTTAATGCATTTGGGTGAACAAGCTGCCTACTCCTTGTGGTGTTTAATGCATTTGGATGAATTATAATATTTCTGAAGTTTAGAAAGCATCTTTGAAAACTAAAAAAAAATAATATCTACCGGACACGGAAGGAGATCTTTTTATTTATCCTATGGCGGATAGAGCATATCCTTAGCATTGCCAATTAATATATCTACGACCGTCAATTAATATATCTACGAGCATATCCTTAGCATTGCAAAGTGAAAGTCCGCGTCACGACCGTCAATATCCTTCTCAAGCAATGCCAAAGGACCTCTATTTCCGATCTCAATCACACACACCTGGTTCAATGATCACTCACAGCTGGTTCAATGGATGTCAATCTCTGTTTTCGCACCTCCCCACGGGGAATGTTATGTAAACCCCACCAAACTTCAATACCCGTTTCGCAAAGCTTTGATAACCATGACCAAGCGCCGCGCCCCCTAGATATATATTTTATATCTAGTCATTATTATCCCACGCCTGCCTCTTTTGACCGATATGACCTCGTTCTCTTCATTGGTGTCCTTAGTGCCCAGGTCATAAAACTAAGCTTGGAAAAGGTTAGACCGAGAGAGGAGGGTGGGTGTGTGTCCCAGTGCGGCGGATATGCGGGTGTCCCAGTGCGGCGGAGATGAAGCTCTACTATTGCCATGTCTAGGGTTTTACTTTGTATTAGTGACCCTATTAGATTATATCCGAGAGTGACCGAGGGCCCAATTCGAGGGACCGTAAACATTCTTCTCCAGTCTTAGCTTAATAATATGCAGGTGTAAAACGTTCTTTCCCCCTAGTAGTATAAAAAGCGGAACTATTGGGCGGTGTTTTACATTCTAAGCCGCCCCCTTATGCTGGTTGGTGTACTGGTCTTTGGCCAACAAACCATATATGTGTTCAGTCTATCTCGATCTATCATTCAGGTTTTTGAACCTCCCCGTCATTCTTGTCCATCTCACCTGACAAAACCAAATCTGCCAACGTTGAATGTTCATCCATCAAACCTCTCACATAATCTCCTTCCGAAGCAGTTACTACCTCATATTCTGATTCATTTCCTGACATCATACTCCACTGGGGTCTGACATCTTGAGCTTCTACCTCTACATCATCCCTACTCTGGGTGCATCCCTATGGCGCCTCCTCTTCCTCCTCTGCGCTGACCCAACCCTATGGCACTGTCTCACCCTATGGCACTGTCTCGCGGATTGTCCTTCAGTGCTACCCTATGGCACTGTCTCACCCCTTCGTCTTCTCTCAACACTCCTACTCAAGATGTCTTCACCTCTCTTCCTTAGACTATCCATATGGACTTTAAATTTAGCATTATTTTATACTTGGTTCCTTCGTCTTCTCTCAACTTCACCTCTCTTCCTTAGACTATCCATATGGACTTTAAATTTAGCATTATTTTATACTTGGTTCCTTCTTCTTCTCTCAACACTCCTACTCAAGATGTCTTCACCTCTCTTCCTTAGACTATCCATATGGACTTTAAATTTAGCATTATTTTATACTTGGTTCACATTTTGATAACTATGGGTTATCAATTGTTTTAGGTTGTAGCTATATCTTCTTTGTTAATATAGAACCTTCTAATTTTATCGAAATTTTCAATTGCAGTCTTTGACTACAACCTAAACAAGGGTTAATATAGAACCTTTTAATTGTTTAAATTTAGCATTATTTTATACTTGATTCACATTTTGATAACTATGGGTTATCAATTGTTTTAGGTTGTAGCTATATCTTCTTTGTTAATATAGAACCTTCTAATTTTACTACAGCCTAAACAAGGATTCAAATTTAGCAATATATAATTTATGCTATGCCTGGTTCACATATTGATATCTATGGGTAACCCGACTAGTTTTTCTATATCATTGTTAATAAAAGACCTTTTAAGCAAAAGCAATTAAAAAATAAACAAATTATCTAAATAAGGTTGTGGTTCATTAGTAGGATGCATTGTCATGCCATACCAATTAAAAAATAAACAAATAATCTAAATAAGGTTGTGGTTCATTAGAAGAATGCATTGTCATGCCATACCAATATTTAATTTCCACAGTGGGACCAATAGACTAATATTAATTTATTTGTTTTCATGCCACACACCAATATTTAATTTCCCCAGTGCGACCAATAGGGGTTGAGGGGTTGGGATCAGGTGAGGCTTGGTTCCCATTTTGATATATATTTTGATATCTATGGGTAACCCAAAATTAGTTTTAAGGTTGTATCTATATTATTTTTAAGTTAGAACCTTCTAATTATATTATTTTTAATTTAAAACCTTCTAATTTTATTATTTTTTATTTAGAACCTTCTAATTATATTAGCAAAAAGAAATTTAAAAATAAACAAATTATGTAAATAGGGTTGTATTTCAACAGTAAGATGCATTGTCATGCCACCCACCAATAAACACAATAGTTACATAAAGAGAACTCACCATTCATAACTTTCCTTTGTAGTATACTTGTCACTACTTTTAACAAAGACAACCATTATCTATATATGTTTAGATGGACACAATGCACACTATACATACCTCCTCTCCACTTTTAAATAAAAAGTTATAAAAATGAAACTATAAACTGATACATGAATCATTATTCATGAAAACTGATACATGAATCATTATTTCTCTTGTTCAACTTAAAAGAAGAGAAATAATTATTAAAATTAAAAACAAAATAATTCCAAAACAATATAAAAACAATAATAAAACAGTGAGCCAAAAAACGTTGTAGACTAGCTATCAAACATAACAGAAATCATAGTACTAACACGGAGCCAAAGACAGAAATCATAGTACTAACAGTGAGCCAAAGATAGTTGTAGACTAAGTGATAAGATGGTATTTCACTATCAGGTACTATTTTCAATTGTAGTTTGACCTCAGAGAGAGACTCAACATAAACAATAAACAATTGTACTAACAGTGAGCCACAAAAAACAGTTGTAGATTAAGTGATAAGATGGTATTTCACTGTTAGGTGCTATTTTCATATTTTCAATTGTAGTTTGACCTCAGAAAGAGACTCAGCATAAACAATTGTACTAACAGTGAGCCACAAAAGATAAAGATAGTTGTAGACTAAGTGATAAAATGGTATTTCACTGTGAGGTGTTATTTTCAATTGTAGTTTGACCTCAGAAAGAGACTCAACATAAACAATTTTTCAAATTTAGCATTATTTTATACTTGGTTCACATTTTGATAATTATGGGTTATCAATTATTTTAGGTTGTAACTATATCTTCTTCGTTAAAAGAGACTCGGCATAAACAATTTTTCAAATTTAGCATTATTTTATACTTGGTTCACATTTTGATAATTATGGGTTATCAATTATTTTAGGTTGTAACTATATCTTCTTTGTTAATTTATGAGCAAAATAAATTTTCAATTGCAGTCTTTGACTACAACATAAACAAGGGTTCGATTTTAGCAATATATAATTTATGCTATGCCTGGTTCACATATTGATATCTATGGGTAACCCAACTAGTTTTTCTATATCATTGTTAATAAGAGACCTTTTAAGCAAAAGCAATTAAAAAATAAACAAATTATCTAAATAGGGTTGTGGTTCATTAGTAGGATGCATTGTCATGCCACACCAATATTTAATTTCTTTGTCATGCTACACACCAATATTTAATTTCCCCAGTGGGACCAATAAACTAGTATTAATTTCTTTAATAAACTAATATTAATTTCTTTGTTGTCATGCCACACACCAATATTTAATTTCCCCAGTGCGACCAATAGGGGTTGGGATCAGGTGAGGCTTGGTTCCCATTTTGATATATATATTTTGATATCTATGGGTAACCCAAAATTAGTTTTAAGGTTGTATCTATATTATTTTTAATTTAGAACCTTCTAATTATATTATTTTTAATTTAAAACCTTCTAATTATATCATTTTTAATTTAGAACCTTCTAATTATATTAGAAAAAAGCAATTTAAAAATAAACAAATTATGTGAAAAGCAATTTAAAAATAAACAAATTATGTAAATAGAGTTGTGTTTCAACAGTCGGATGCATTGTCATGCCACCCACCAATATTCAATTTCCCCGGAGGCACAGGTCGGTGATTGAGAGGTTAACGCTGTGCCTAAAACATAAATGAACCTAATGGAGAGTAAGAATGTACAAAGCCCATAACAAAATGGGAATAAGTTGCATTCACTCTAAAAGTGGGGCTATTTCAAAATCTTTTTAAATTGTTATTCTAAATTGTTTTGCATCTTGAATTTACCATACTTAGCCACAAAGGACACCTAAAATGTTTCTATACTATTCACCCCACTTACCATTGTTTCTATGTTTCTATATTATTCACCCCACCCCATACTTAGCCACGATTCAACAGACCCACCAATATGTTTCTATATTATTCAACAGACCCACCATTGCCACGATTCCCACCCACTATGTTTTTTTGATAGCTGTCAACAGACCCACCATAGCTGTCAACAGTCCTCACCGTTACTGCACATTTCCCAACATGAAAAAAAGCCTGCTTTAGTGGACGCGCTCCACCTCTTTGAAATTTTTTTCGAATTCCATTTTGAATTTTCATTTCATGTTTATTCTTTTCTCCTTGATACAATTTTGAATTTTTATTTCATGTTTTCTTTTTTATTTGTTTTTTTAATCAATGTGATAAGTCAGTTTTGATTATTTATTATTAAGCTGAAGGTGTTCTAAGGAGGAGTCTTCTCTGTCCACAACGAGTCACTAATTGTCACATATGTGTGTTTATCCAATCAATCAACAAGTGCTAAGTGCATTATTCGCCTTCACTAACCCACTTCTCCTTTGCCAACTCAAACTACAATGGTTAATGCATGATAATACCTAATGTTTTATTCGAGAAGAGCGAGGCAAGGTCAGATAAAGCTCTGGGACATTCGTTCTAAGAATATGGTATGGGAATACCGGGAATCGAGCTCGGGACCTTCTGTTAAGCAGCACGAATTGCAGTGTGATTGTTTTGCAGATGTAATTGCTACGGAGGAGTTTTGTGGGTTTTTTAAGGTGAATGTTCGGTCTGGGTCGGTTTTCATGGCGGATTTGAGGTAGTTGAATGTGGCCGAACTCTAGGTGTGGTTGGGGGATTCGAGCCTAAGATCTGCTGGGGTGCAGAATAGGCTTTTGGGGTGTGGAAGGAAAGTTTTATGTTACGAATGCCTTCACAGTTGTGACATGTTTTGGATCTAGACCTTGGTTTGAAATAAGGTTAAGGTTCAAGAATGGAGTTCAAATGTTGATGGGTTGTTCCTAAAATTCAATATCTGCTACGCGGAATTTAAATAACTGTGTTTGCATTTTCTATTTGCTACATTATGAAGTAAAATCCGATGCCTCATGGGGGCTTTCCATGGAGCAGCCACAGAGTATAACATTTTATGGATTTTATTTCAGAGAATTTTGCATTGTAGAGGATGGAGTGATTTTCTTCAGTTCCTTCGCTGACTCCATCCTCAACCGACTCCATACTGCGACTGTTCAATACGGGGTCACTTGCACATTTCTTTTTCATGATGTTTTTTTTGCTTCATAAGGTATTTCTGCCAAAGACTGACATTAATGTTATGATGATCTCTAGGAAGAGAGACGGGACTGGAACCAACTTCTGCAAGCCACTAGTTATTGTTCTCAATCTCTTTATTTTAAAGCCTCGAGAAACTGTTCATAACAACGTTTCCCAACATGATGTAACCACCATTTAGCTCTTGTTTAAGTTGTTGCTTGGGTTCATTGCAGGGGTGTGTTGGAATCTTGCAACCTTTTAGGCTTATGATAATATGTACTTTCCTAATGTTGGGTGGGCTTCTCTAATTTTTCTCTCAAATCATTTATCTTAATCAAAATCATTGTCATTTCTTCATTACAAAGGAGCTCTATATCATACCTTTATGATTAGTATGAGTTATATTTATTTTGGATTCTCCGTTATTCACAAATATTACAAGTTGGTAGCAAGCTATTTTGTTCGGACTTTATTATGTTTCTGATTATGATGGTCCAACTGCTCCTTACATGTTCCAGAAATTGGAGTTATAATACAACTCTTAATTCTTCAAACTGAATCTTACACAATTAATTGTGTTCAATTGATTAATTGGTATCCTTTGTTATTGATTTAAATATTTTGTACTTTCTAGGTGTGTTTTTAGGGTAATTATAAACTTGTGTTAGAAAACCCAATACAAGCAATACCATAATAACAGCAAATGCATAAACACCAATGATTATACACGTGAACTTTGAAGTGAAGAAAACTTCTCGAGGAAGGAGAAATTTAGAGTATATTAATGATGCAATAATTTTCAAAACACAAAGCAACTGTATGTTAAGTTTGCTACTTTGTCTTGTGTCTTTTTCTTACAAAATATAAATACGTGAAATCCCTTTTTATCTCAAAGCAGAATTATTTTTCCCCTTTTGTCTTAAGGAAAATGTCTAATGTATATTTTTTTGAGCAAAACAGAAAACATGTCCCATTTATGTTTTTCCTCTCTTGTTTTCATTTGCAAACTTATTCATTCATTTCCAACAATTGTCTCATTTTCATGTTGTCCAATTTGTTGGCTAATTGATTAGATTCAATTGTTCCTAGTAAGTCGTAGTCTAAACAGGCTACAAATTGACTTTTTCAGGCTGTTCAAAATAACAGGAAGGGAAACTCAGATTTTTGGCTGAAATCTAGCAAGAATCATTTTGGATTGATGGAATTGCAGATATCAGATGTTAACATTGCACAATCTAGCTACACTAGGGGTATTTGAGAATGTTGAATCCAAATCTGCATTAAACTAAAATTTCATTATAATCCAAAATTGCAATTTGGAAAAGATTGTCTGGCTGGATTACAGTGATGGCAAATCGAAAAAGGTCAAAAACATAGAAAATTTAGCCTTCTTCATCCCAATGATAATGGATATCACATTGTTGTTCATGGGATTAATAATGTATTTTGACATAACATAGATTCATAATTTATCATTCAGTTAATGGTTTATTTTGTCATCTCATGGTAGGTCCAGCAGTGTTTTTTTTACTTTGAAAATATTTATGGAATATATAAATGTCAGGCCTCCCAGTTTGTGAGGTTTTTGGTCCTAAATTAACGCATTAATTTTGAAGAAGATGATGATATTTTTTTTTGTCACTTCCTCCACTAATACCACTTGGCTTTACTTAGAATTTCATCTTTTAAACCAATCTGTATGTATTCTTTTTGTCACTTCTTGTAAGTGTGAACCTTTATTTGCAATATTGTATCCTATACAAGTTAATTTTGTATATCAAGTACGAAATCCACATCTGCTAGAATTTCAAATAATTTCAAGTTTTCATCATTCACTATGGAATAGATGTTCATGTATCATGGTAGGTTCAACTTGAACGAATTGCTTCCAATGTGTTTTAAGATCTCTAAAGTGCCATACCAGTGAGGTTTCAACTTCTTTCCTTCTCCTTGGGAACTCTCATTGCTTAAATGCAGCCATAGAAGATCTCTGACCTAGAAATTATGAGCAACTCTACTTTGGAGTCTGATCATTCCTTGTTTTATGCTTCAGTTGAGCTTTCTGAAGTTGTTATTGTAGCTTCTGTTGGATTTGTTATATTCTTTCGATGAATTTGAGTGCTTTGCTTAAGTCAGCATCTGCACTTTTTGTCGCATCAATATTTTTTTCAAGAATGTCAAAAGGAGTTTGAGGTAGAAAGCCTAAACATGTTTTAGAATGGGACTGATTGGTTGAGCAGTGAATTGCATTGTAATTTGTAGCAACGTTGAATAGAGGGCAAGCATGTATCCCATCTTTTTAGGATTTTCTAACTATACTCTATTGGATTTTGTACCATCGTCCCATTCACAACTTCAATTTGTACTAGCTCTATGTATGGAATGTTGTAGACCTCTTCAACTTGGTGTCCAACGTTTCCCAAAGTGTGGTTCAAGGGTTACAAAAGAATTGTTGAAATACATGGCTCTATGGATGCAATGTTGTAGACCTCTTCAACTCGGCGTCCAACTTTTCCCAAAGTGTAGTTCAAGGGTTACAAAAGAATTGTTGAAATCCTTATCAGAGATAATAGATTTAGATGAGTCCAAAAATATTCAGATAATTTATGTGCTTGTCCCATTCCTCAAATGGTCTTGGTCAAACCAACACTAAAATTCATAGAAATGATTTACCATGTTCTACTAAGTACCAGTAATGGTATATACAATCCAGTAAATGCTTCAAACACATTGAAGGTCTCCATGATAGAGGCCTGATGGGCACTGTACACAACTGGTGAGCTGGGAAAGACCATACATACTACTGTATACTTAGCACGAGATCATTTTATATATCTTTAGATATCTTTTTACTGCTTCTTCCCAGCTTTTATAAGGATGTCGATAACTCCCGGTGTAAAATCCTAAAGGATGGAGGAGGATTCTCGCGACATAACAAGGCGGGAGGGGAGCTTATCTAACAATAACAATATACTCTGTCGATTTTTAGTCTCAGTGGATGCCTTTTTCTTTCTTAGACCATGAATACGACTGAAATTTCTTCAAACAAAGTCTTGTTCTAAGGATGTGGATCTAGATTTAGTTGTTTGAATCCGCTGATTGGATCTATATTATCAGCCTTTATCTTGCATTTCAAGTGAAAATAAGGTGCTGAAATTTTGGCAAAGTATATCTCTATATGAATTCTTTTGGAGACTGAAATGTGTTAATTGTCTGCAATATTGTTATCAGAAGTCAAGCAGAAAAAAAATCATAGAAGATGGGGTTTGTATTTCAACATCGCACAAAAAACATAGAATTTGTAGGAAGTTTAGTTAGCCAAAATCTAAAAAGAGTCAATGGATTCAGATTATTGCTACAAATCCTTTACCAGATGTTGGTGCTCATAAGGTTATATGTTCAAACCCAGAGAAGAGTTTAATTTCTCGTGCTAAAACCAAGGTTGAAACTCGAAACAATGGAGTGACTCAGGTTCAATGACAACATAGCCCCTCTGATTTTCATGGTAATTCAAAGGTTGACCTAGAAAATAGTTGTTGTAATGGTTTTTATAATAATGGTATAATGGTTTTTATGTATGCTTTTTTTTTCTTTTGAATTCTAAAATATATTGCAAGGTTTCATATTTTGAGTGCAATCCTTGAATCGTTTTCCATATTTCTTTTCAAGATTATCATTATATTTCAAGGATTTAGAAGTAAGTCCAATAATTGATTTGCATGGCTCATTAACTTCATGAAAGCCTTATGTGGATAAATGTATTTAATAATTCATTTCTTACAGACATGATCTATCTCTTTCTTGCTAAACACAGTCTAAGAAGACGTTCAATCAGTTTACTCTTTTTATAATACTGAATCGTCCCCCCATCCAAGATTTCAGCCTTTTTTGGATTAATGTATTTAATAATTCATTTCTTACAGACATGATCTATCTCTTTCTTGCTAAACTCAGTTAAAGAGGACGTTCAATTAGCCTACTACTTTTATAATATTGAATCATCCCCTCATTCAAGTATTCTTCATTTGTTTTCAGTACAGACTGAGATGTAAGAAGAATGTTTTTAGGATACAATGACATTAGTTTGGAGTCAGAGAGAACTTGGTCTCAGAGATAACGTGAGTGCTTTCAGGTAGAGATTTGTGGGTAAGCAGGGTGGGGAGAGGATAACTTTGATGGTGACTAGGGGAAATAGGATGTTCCTGGCAAGGAAGGATATGTAGGGGATTGAAATCTAGGAGAGTACACAGTTGTAAGGGACCTTATTTTCATGGGATTGGCCTTAAATGGCCAACTTTGTGTTAATCATGGATTTGTTGGGTTGACCATTTTGTCAATACCTTATAAGACTTTTATAAATTATTGTGTTTCAAGGATTCCCTCGGATGCAAACAATTGAGCTTCGATGAACCATGCATTTTTAAACAAAAATCTCTCTTGGAGAGGCTTCATAACTTACAAGGTGCTCTTTTCTGTAATTTTAGGTTAGACCTACACTTAAACATGAATTTTCAAAATGATAACTCCAAATTGTTACCATTTGTCCTTAACTATGTTGACAAAAACAATTGGTAGGTTTTTTATGAAAACATGGACTGGCCTTAGGTCCATGTGTGTGCATGAATAGTGTTATACTTGTTTTACATGTTTGATCACTTAGTGTTTTATGGTTACCCTAAAGTACTGAGCAAATAAGATTTTTAGGAGAACATGGAAGTAGACTCTCATCTACTTATGTATGTGCATGTAGTGTTATGCATATATCGCATGTTTGACCATTATTTTTGGAGGCTTCCATGACTACATTAAACCCTCGTGAATATTGGTTTCACTGGTGAAAACTCCTCATTCCTTGTCATTAGTTCCAACCCATTAAGAGATATGTATTTAATAAAATGGAGCAAAGGCATACAAAAGGAAGTGGACATGAATTATTGCTCTAATTACAAATTATTAACTTGTTTGACACATCTTGGTCTTTCCTAAGCTAACTTTACTCAAGTAAGGACCTTACCTTCACACAAGTAATATTGATACAGTGAGTTCCTTAAATGCTTAAGAAGAGCTTGGGACCAAGTCCTTACCTACCTTAGTAGAGCTCAAGACTAATACCTTACCTAAACTCAAATAAGGCCGACACAATCAAGACCTTGCCTACCTAAGTAGAGCTCAAGACTAGGACCTTACTTGCCTAAGGAGAGCTAGCTTAGGTAAGACCTTTCAAGACCAACCTTTCTATAGAGCTTAGTAAGACCATGACCTTTCCCATAGCGAAAGTGTATCCTACAATGCATTTTCTTCAATCTCACTTGCAATGCATTTATATATTTATAAAAATAGTGGAATTGAATTATTTTGTTTGCAAAATTTTCATGAAAATTATAATAAGAATCATTAAAAAAAATTATGTTGCCAATTTTGAATCTACTAATCATTTCTGACATGCTTATTATATGTTCTTCTTGTATGGATATTGATGTATGCTTCTATTAGTGCTAGATGATATGGATTTTATGTCAAAATAAATATTTTACTCCATCTAACTTCTGTTATATCATGTATGTGGTGTTCTTTGGTATAGCGTTGCAAGCAATTGTGAAGGTTTATAGATGTAGAGTTTAATTTTGATTGTTTTTAGTGAGAGTTCATTTATTAATTGTTTTTTGTGAGAGTTGAGCATCTTGGTGTTCTCAGATCATATATGCACTCCTATATGTACTCCTTTAAACACAATGACGTTATGGATTATAAGTTCTATTTATGGAAATGAGTTCTTTTTTTATTAGTAAGATGCCATTCTCTCTATTGGCTATAGTCAAAGTTATACTAAACTAATTTCATTGAATGTTGTGGTTTAAAAATCCATATCATAGCACTATCATGTTTACAAGTATTGATCTAAACAAGGAATGTCACAAGCTCACAATCATGACTTCTACACTTCTTCATTCACTCCTTTTCTGTTTCAAATACGTTCAACACTTAAATCTCACCCAATGTTTAGTTGTGAAAAATTATGCAACCCTGAACAACCCCAGGAATGCATTTCAAAGTTACGGCTAGTAAGTTTTGTGAAAAATTATACTTTTCTTGAACAAGTTACCTTGTCTTCGATACTCGATTTATTTGTTAGATTCTAGAATTGATGCCATGACTAGGGTTTACAAGAGCCTTAGGTTTCTCGGTGTTGAAAATCGCAGGAATTTGTGTAATGGTGCCTTGGAATCTCCAAAATATTGTAAGAATATCCAGTAATTTAGCTTGAAGGGTATTTTCCATTTCAGCCCCTTTGGGTTGTGAAAGATAGGTGAGAATTGTCTAACACTTATTATCTCTTTGCTCGAACATCTATATCAAATTGATTGTGAAATTGTTTCTAAGATGCAAGACGTGCTAGGAATCAATGATGAAAAAAAAAGTTTTTTTGTTTTATTTCATTTTCATAACAAATTATGATTCAATCTCGAGTAACAAATAGCTTTAGATGATATCTATTTCACTTTTTTCATTGTTTGTTCTCTCACTAAATATGACGATCATAAAACATATGTTACTTGTTTTTTTTGGCATTTTATTTTCCCCGCTTCGGGGATATGCTAGTTAAATAAACATTCTACTTCTCATTAATATGTTTAATTATAGAAGTAGTTTAACGTTTCTCCAATTTGTCCTTCCTCGATTTCAATCACACTTTCATTTAAGATGTGTTTGTTGCTCCATTAGTAAAATTGTGTTGTTTAATTTATTTTTTTAATTAGTCCAAAATATATATTTAATTATTTCAATTTTGGAATACAACCAAAAAGAAATTTGGAGCTTTATTATTACACAATTTTATTATATTTATTTAATTATGGTCATAAAATAAATAAACTATTAAATGTCACATTTGTGTTTAAGTGGTGTAGTTGGTTATGACATTACTTTCAAATTATCTTCATGACATGAAGTTAAACTATTATCACAATAAACAATGATTAAATATTGTCTTGATTACCAACTTAGCCACTTAATGGAAGGTTGCTAGCTTTCATGCTTCCCCTAACCCTATTATTGGGGTTATATAATACAATTCAAGGTTTGATAAAGATTTGATAAGTGTTGGATTCATCTCTGAGAGTGGACTATCGAAGCTATGTGCTCTAGTCGCCCTAAGGTGATGAAGTTTCTATGAGTTTTGCACATATTTGTTCTTAAAAAAGACAATGATGGCAAGTAGAATAAAATTAGAAACACATTAGATGGCAAATCTCACCTTTTAATGATGGCAAGTAGAATAAAATTAGAAACACAATGAACATGTTTCAACATTAAAATCCTTGGAGGTGG
>ML777174.1:841373-851737 GCA_009831015.1 Picea engelmannii | reverse complement strand
TCTATTGGATCTCATTTTCATCCCCTTAGAAACATATCCTCACCAAATTAGGCATATTTGTTTCTCATACCTTTGGAAGGGAAACAATGAGGAGGGAGGACTACCTTTGGTATCATAGGAAGCTTTATCCCAACCAAAGGACCTTTGAGGTTGGCATATAAGGAACATAAAAAAGCTTACCACTACCCTCACAACAAAGGGGGCCTAGAAACTCATTGTTAACCATGGACTGTGGAAAGAGATTCTCTACAACAAATAGATTTCCCCAACAAGCTTGGAGGAGTGAATTCAAAATGCAACTAAATCACATAAGGGTGGATCCAATTTTTCGAAAGATGTCACTCTTGTTGTGCATCTAATTATAGATCACCTCTACTAGGAAATATGAGATGGCACAAGGGTTAAGATGGGATTAAATAGCTAGGTGGGATATGATCTAGGATATCATATGCCCCCTCAACTATCAGATGCACTTGTAAATTGATAACTAAATACACTCAACCAAGTTGCTTAGATTCCAAACCACAAATTTGGTACATTGCCCGAGATCTCAAGCTAATAGGTATTGAACAACAATGGTGATCAAAATTCATGGGACAACTTAAACATGTATACATATAAGAAGGGAATATGACACTTTATTATGGGGTGCAAATCCATCCATAGGAAAATATAGTGTGAAAATTGGATACAAAATATAACATCCTCAACACCACTCTAACACATGTCAGTGGTGGTGGACTAAGCTATGGAAAGTCTTAGCCGCTCCTAAATTTATATTCTTTGTATGGATGCTTATTAAAGAAGTGGTTCCCACCTAGGACACATTGTAAAGAAAATCCTGGTAAGGACCCAAAAAAGTCCACTATGAAAATAACATGAATAAACCATCTCTCTTCTCTTATTGTGTTGTCATTTCTCTAAATAAGTCTGAGATGTCTCTTCCAGGCTCAATATGTAACCTCAACCATGGGCAGGTGAAAATATTGAATCAATGCTCATCCTTTGGATTCTTAACTCAGCTGATATAGACCAAGGCTTGGTAATGGAGGTAATATGGTCAATCTATTTAGCTCAAAATGAATGCATATTTTAAAACATTATTTCAAGCCCCCATATAATTTTATACAAGATCAAAGCCAACAGAGAACATCTCTTAGATAGTAAACCACTAAAGACTACAAGAATTCTTTTGCAGCTAAACTATAGCCCTTTTCATGCCTAAGGGAATTTTGATGGAGCCTCGTACGATAACCTAGGTATCATTGGTGAGAGGGGTGGATCTTATTACTTCATAAGAGAGACACTATTTCTTTCAAACTAGGCTTGGGATGGGCCACAAAAACATAGAAAAATAAATTATGGTCAATGCCATCCTTGATTTGGTTTGGGAATTCGGAATCAGAAATTTGGATATGTATGATGGCTTCAAAATTATCATAGGTTTGCTAAAGGGACATACAAACACAAGTATCATGCATCAAAGAAGTATGAGATCAGCCAAAGACAAGATTTCACTATTCTATAGTTTCTCCGTCATTAAGATCCTCATAGAGCTAAACTCAAAAGAAAATCAACTAGCCATGAATGCAACACAAATGGACCTAAGAATCCTACAATTTTAACATATTATGGAGGTATTCTCCACATCACATTCTAGACTTTTTTATAACGATGTTGTCTAGATGTTCTACGAAATGGCTTTTTCCGCTGGAATCTGGCGATATAAATTTACACAAATCACTACATTTTGTTGTTCAAAATCCATTTCTGAATGTAGAAATGGATTCAGCATGTTGAAAAATCCATGGGGAAATCAGATTATACATAGATAATCACTCAAATCCACGAATCCAACAATTTATCGTCATATTTCTGTCACACACCCACTATGGCAACAAAGTTTTTTTTTTGTTTTTTCTTCGAGGGATAGAATCCTTGAATTTCTACGGGGCCTAGCATAGACCATCCCTTCCCTCATCCTCCTCCAAGCGACCACAACCTGGCCTTAGCGCAAGCACCTTTCATAACTCGCAAGTTGGAGAGTCAAGGCTCTCGACTCCTCTTTCTCCAATCACCGATATCTGAAATGCGATACGGGTATGGCTCCCTCCTCACTAGCGCCTACTACATTAAACCGTAGGCTAGGATAAACACTAGCACTACTCGCAACTCGCGACTTCACGAGTTGGAGTGTTGAGCCCTCGCGCTCCTCCTTTGTGAATCCCCGAAACACGAAAGGTCAACGTTACATGGACTCTGCCAAAGCGACGCGTACATGCCACTTGTCTCCTCCGCTGTACTCTACTTACGAGTTGTGTCACTGCCGCCCGTCACACGAGACCTCGGCTATCGGCGTTTCGTGACCTTAGTGATCAAGGTGCAACTTCTTCACCCTTCGAAACCCCAAAACACGATAAGTCAACAATGGGTTGATTCTTTCCCAGGCGACATGTGTCCACCACTTGTCACCCGCTTCCACCTTTCTCTGGGTGCTTTTTGTTACGCCACCTGTCAACCACGCAGTACCCACCTAACAAATCTGCCACGTGTTCGCACGATCCCTCGATGCTCGACACTTCGCGACTTCTGCAGTCGAAAAAAATTTCTTTCAACCTTTGAACCCCCGATACGCACTACCATGTGGAGGTTCTTATCCAACAGTTCTCCCATGGCTTGAATCCAATGATCACGATCACGTCGTGATTTCGTGAATCGTGAGTTAGTTCAGTCCTACCCTTGACCACTCCAAGTCGCGACTCAACAAAATGCTACCCGACTGCCACGCATCCTGTGTCGATGGATGATTTCAAATACTTCGAGACTTTCAAGACGTTGTAACGACGTAGCCGCACTCCTCAGAGCATGACCACTCTCACAGGATCTCCCTCTTCTCAGCCCGAAGAACTCAAAGGTTCTTCTGATTCCCTATCGGGAATCTTTCTTACCCACAAATTCTTTTCTCTCGCGTGATCCCCCTTCCTTGACTTATCGGAGGATCGGAACTCACGACTTCACAAGTTCTCTGTTGATCACTGGAATCTCGAATCCCCGAGACCCGATGGCTTTGGTCAACGCTAATTTTCCCTCACCTTATCGGGACTTATGTCCTTATCGCGGTTTCACAACTCACGATATCCAACACTTCACTTTACCGACTCCCGACTCGCGATATACCAAAAACTCTGACACACGCGTGAGCTGTCTCTTTGGCTCCCCATCACTTCTATCGAGATATCGGACTTCGCAGGATCCTGAATCTAGATGTCGATGGATCGATACTTCTCGTCGTGAAACCCTGATGACATATGCCACCTGTCTTCCACTCACTCCCGTGGTCCCACATTGCTACGTCACCATCGGAATATCGCGTTTCGCGATTCCCACATGCAAGAGTTTCTTACCTTCGGAAACTCCGATGCCCGAACTCCGACTCCTCAGGATCCCTTGACACGTGTCCTTGCTGATGGACGGTTCTGAGCTTATCAGGATATCGCGGATCGCGATCGCAAGTCTTGTTGCAATCTTTTGGAGCTTCACTTCATGAATCCCCGATACACGATGTCACATGTAAATCCAATGGTCCCTGTGACTCGGAATCGATGGCTCTGCCCTTCCTAAGCTTCGAAATTTTGGACGCTCTCGCTGTAATCTCCTGGCACCTCTGCGAGATCTAACGACCCTCGAAATTTCGTGAAATTCTCTCGGAGAGTCTCAACCATCCGTTCTCCCCTTGATGATTCTGTGCAACGAAGAAGTGTCTCCCCACGAGACTCGTCTGCCCACTCGCCAACATGCGACGCTTCTCTCGGACTTCCCACGGCAGCTTCCCTGCACTTACCCTTCCGTGAATTCAAAGGCCTATTCCTCCTGAGCTTTTTCCACAATATTCAACCTTCAGAAAGAAACCTTGCACGCACTCCTTGCGGCAAATCTTCAACAACGCTTAAGTGTTGAAGGCCCTCGACCCTGCGCACACTTGCAGCAGCAATCTTCCGATACTCTGCTCAGAATCGCAACTCTGAGACTTAGCTTGGCCTGTGCACTCCTTGCACGGAACTGTGCCTAACTGCCCCTTCGAGGAAATGAGCACAAAAGTTATCTCTAATTGAACCCTTCTGTCAATGCACTCCTTGCGGACAATTCAACTGCACTCCTTGCAAGAATTCTCTAGTTCAAATTAGAGAAACAATTGAAACTAATTCCTCCTTCCCTTCTGACTCCAATTCAACCATGAAATCACATACACAACATATAAAAGCAAATGTATAACAGGAAGCAAACATTCATGAGCATAACATCAATACACAGAGAAATAACACAAACCATGAATTTGAATCAAAGCTTTCTTCTATTAATTCAAATGTTTGTACATGGGTGTTCTTCATACACTATTCTCTGCTTGCTCTTCTCTTCCTGAATTGATAATAATACAATGATACAATGAGGGTGTCTATATCCGTTTTCCCTCTCGGACTCTAATCTATCAAATCTAGAATTAAATTCCTATCTAACTGCATTAACTCTATTAAATGCCGACTATCTACTAAGGACGAGAGCTATCCGCTCAAGGTCCATTACAATACACAAAGGTGCCTTCTCTTAAATGACTCATTTAAGGTTTTGCACAAAAGTCCCTAGGCATTTTCAAAAAGTTTGTGTTGCCTTATCCAGCTATCTTCCGCTCCCGCGTTGGCTTGCTTGATGTGCTGGCGATGCTCCTGCATCATACTCCTCGGCTTGAAAACTTTCATGGGATCCTGTCCATGAGCTCCTGCACGGTCTGTCCATGCTTCTGTATCTCTGCTTCGCTTTCCCAGCTGGAATCTTCTACTGGGTGGCCCTTCCACTTGACCAGATACTTGAAGTATTCTTTCCTTTGGGTCTTCTTACCCACTCTCTTATCCAATATGCACTCCATCTGCGGTTTCTCTGCAACTGGCAATTGTTTCACCCACTGGATGACTGGCTGCTCAGTTCCAGTTTCTGCTTCTCCAGCTCTGTATGGGTATAAGTCTGCGATATTGAATATCGGAGATATTTTGATTCCATCGGGTAACTCGATCTCATAAGCATTTTCTCCGAATTTTCTCAAGACCTTGCATGGCCCGATTTTCTTCATTTTCAACTTATTATATGTTCCCCTCGGGAACCTTTCTTTCCTTAAATGTGTCAGGACTAGATCACCAACTTCAAACTGAAGTTGTCTCTTCCGCTAGTCTGCTCTGCGCTTGTACTCCTGATTTGAATCTATCATTCGCTTCTTCACCTTACTGTGAAGTTCTTTCATTGCCTCAACGAATTCTTCTGCACTAGCACTGCTAGTCGCAGTTTGTTCTGAATCCCTCAGTTCAAAAACTCCTCTCGGCTGCATTCCATATACAACCTGAAATGGACTTTTCCCTGTGCTTCAATTCACCGAATCATTGTATGCAAACTCTGTCTGTGGCAATATGCTATCCCAACTGCTATGGTGCTCTATCACCAGGCTCCTCAGCAAGTCTCCCAGACTTCTGTTCACCACCTCTGTTTGTCCATCCGTCTGTGGATGATAAGCAGAACTAAATGCCAAGTTAGTCCCTAGCTTCTTCCATAAGGTCCTCCAAAAATGTCCTATGAATTTCGTGTCTTTGTCCGAAACTATATTTTTCGGCAATCCATGAAGTCGAACGATTTCTTTGAAAAACAAATTTGCGATGTGAGTCGCATCACTGGTTTTTTGGCATGGGATAAAATGTGCCATCTTTGAAAACCTATCCACTACTACAAAGACGAAATCAAATCCTCTTTGCGTCCTTGGCAACCCCAATACAAAATCCATGCTTATCGCTTCCCACAGCCTCTCTGGTATGGGCAATGGCTGATAAAAACCTGCATTCTACTTCTTTCCCTTTGAATCCTGGAAAACTCGACATCTGTCAATGAACCTCTTGACATCTGCTCGCATTCCCGACCAAAAATATGACTCATTTAGCTTCGCGAATGTTTTGTCATGGCCAAAGTGTCCTGCCAATCCACCACTGTGTTTCTCCTTCAACAAATTTTCCCTCATGGAGCAATTTGGAATGCACAATTGATTGCCTCTGAATAGCAATCCCTCCTGGATCATATAATCTATCCAAGGGCTTCTGTCTCTGAGAATTGGATTCTCAGCTGCTTCATATGCCTCTCCAAAATCTGCATCTCCCGCGTACATGTCCCTGAGATTTTCAAAACCCAATGTTTTGACTCGGAACTCCTGCAGCAACAAACACTTCCTGCTCAATGCATCAGCCACTTTGTTAGCATTTCCCGAAATGTGCTTAATCACAAATGTGTTTTATGCTTAGCAGTTCCCGAAATGTACTTCTAACGGGAGAAAATATGCTCAAAAGGGGCTTCAGTGGACCATTCAGGGGTGTTTTATGTTGTACATTGCATGAATCTTCCTCACATTATTTTAAAAATGTTCCTTTTCTAGGGAAGTTTGGCAAATTGTGCTACAAGTATTATCTTTAAGAATTTAGTAGCCTCCCACCCCAAGTAAGTTCTTCAACAAATGGTAGGCCTCCTATAGAGGATCCCTATTGAGAAAATAAATTTTCAAAGTTATCTTTTTGGCCCTCCAAAAATACATTTATTGGAAGATTTGGCTAGCATCTAACAAATCCCTATTCTTAGAAGAAAAAATTCTCCCCCCCTAAGTGACAAAAAAATTCATTGGGTTGTTAGCAGAGCACTTAAACTCTAGAACTCAAAAGGTGGTGTCTCCATAGAAACTCGATCCCGAGGAATCTACATGGATTCAAAACCTCTCCCTTGTCCCCTCTCAAGTGTGCCAATGTAGGGGTGCAACCAAATTCTCTTCTTCTAGACCACTCTGGAAACTTCAATTATCACCGTCAGATTTCATTCAATGGAGGCACTCCAATCCTGAGCATGTTCTTAGTTTTGACAGAGCCTCA
This sequence comes from Picea engelmannii, assembly GCA_009831015.1. Taxonomy (NCBI): domain Eukaryota; kingdom Viridiplantae; phylum Streptophyta; class Pinopsida; order Pinales; family Pinaceae; genus Picea; species Picea engelmannii. Next base: position 844,793 of record ML777174.1, on the reverse strand, counting down.
AAAGGTAATTCTGGGGTGGGAGGAGTGGGTAGGGTTATCATTTCCCCTGGAGGAAAAATTTAGCTCATATATTCTTGAAATATTGGACACGCCACTAACAATCAAGTAGAGGCATACAGACTCTACCGCAAATTACAACTGGGAAAGTCTTGTGGCATCCAATTTATAACAATTATTGGGGACTCGAAAATCATAATAATACATATGAGACTGAAATCCCTCCCCTATGATAGCCGCCTCAGAGATATATTCCATGTAGAAACTCAAAATTTTCAATGTGTGGAACCCCTACACATACTCAAACAAAACAACCAAGAAGCAAACTAGCAAGTGAATTTGGTAGTCTGAGAAAAATTTGGGACGTTATGAGTCAACGGGGAGGCCTCAACTCTATATCCCATGTACTCTCATAACCACCACAAATTTATTCAAAGGGATGGGACACCTAATAATTTTACCATACTTGGGTTTGTGCCACGAGCCACCACTAGAAATCCTCAAGTGATGCATTTATGTTTTCACCCCCCTTCCACTCATGCAAGTAGTTATATAGGGTACTCTTGCCAACGCTTGCGAACATGTGGGAAATCTCTCCTTGTCACACCTTTTTAAAATTACAGGGTTAGATATAAATCTTGGTGGCTCCTCCATTCACCTCATTATCTGACAAAAGTGTCACCGTTGTGTGCCATGACTTCACACACTCAACTCATCTTTTTTTTATCACCTTAGGTCTAGATAAAGAACTCATGTGCCCGATCCATTATCATTATGGAAAGGAATGACAATAACTGTAATCATAAAAGATAGTGGATTCAACACCCCATGAGTTGTACAACCTCTTCTCACTCTTTTTTAATTCATAATTATTCCTCGAGTTTGGATTCATCCACTCCATCCATCTCATCTCCCCTCTCCATTGAATTCACTGCACTCAGTTTGTTTTCTCGCCTCTCTCCCATCATGTCTGGAATAATGTTGAGGGGTGTTGTTGGAATATTGTGGAGACAACAGGAAAATATGGAGGAGGAAATGAGGGAATTACTCTCCATAGTCCAAGATTTACAAATTCATGTCAGTGGTTTATCTTCACAAGTTCTCACCATATTGTAAATTATTGTTCAATGCATGCAATTTTAGCAACATATACAATATAAATGTGCGGCCCCGAGGTCATAGATTGAGAAGCTCCACCTACATCCAAACATCAGCTCACCACCCAAAAATGCAATTGAAAATTCAGATGGAGCCTCATTACCGAGAAACATTTAGCCTCTCCTAGATTTAAATACCACACCTCCAGAATTCAAGGATTCATCTACAAGTGGTCAAGACTCTCCCAAGTCTTCTTAGTTAGATGCTTTATTTTGTGTACTCATTCTCTAGGTTTATTGTAGGATATGTCCAGTGAAATTATATGTAGCTTTGTTAAAACTTGTAATTTTTCAGTCTGAAATCTCTTTTTTCATCCAGACTGTAATACTTGAGGACTTAACCCTAGAAATTTTGAATTTTTTGTACACTTTATGCATGCCCACATGCAACCTTTATTAATGAACTTTCCCCATATTTTGTTAAAACAAATGATATTTGAGCACCGACATTTTGTTCAGTGGTCAATTGTGAAGTATAGAGCATCGATCATGAGGCATCCAATAAGACGCCCCACTATTCCAAGTCCGTCAATATCTGTCCTAGCACGGTTTTGTTAACAACACCAATACAATTGGTTAAAATGGTTTCACCACTACATTACATTTTATGAATAGTAAAGTTAACAATGTCGTTAATTAAATGGAATGTGCTGGTGAGGGGAGACACCAAGGACGCTCTGATTACGAGGTGTCCCAAAGGACGACCCTCTTTGTTTTTTGAATTTAACGTGGTAATCTTCCTTGAATGAAACCAGTGCGTACGTTTATATTAGATTCATCAAAGGTGATTCTTACTATGAATTTAGCAAAGGACACACCACTTCAGGGCAAGCTAAAGCGTTAAGTGCACCGAGTGGAATTTGATTTTTATTTTTTTTCGAATAAAATGCTAAATTTCAAGCAAAATTCAAATTTTAATTGGAAGAAAATGAAAATAGGAAGGTAATGAATAATTTATCTAGACTCTTATGTCCTGAGGAGGCATGGTTCCACCATTGAGAGGAAATGAAAATTCACAGTAATTTCCAGAATTTTGAAATGTGTGGAATCTACCAATGGAGCTATCCAACTTGTTGTAGAGCACCAAAAATAGGGTGTCTTTGGAAGGAGGGTGAGCATTGGTGCTTGCTCGAGAGTTTGGAAGCACGAGATGAAGTGTAACAATGAAAATCAGTTTGGTAAAAAAACATTTACCCTACTATAGTGCGCTGACGACAATGATACGCATTGGGGCATAATGTTCAACGACACCGATACACTTTGATCAATTCTTATTATTTGTAATATAATGTATGACGATGCTTTTGAACATTTAAGCATCAACGTGTTATTTTTTATGTGCACAACGGTGCATGTGTACCTTAAAGGCACACCATTAAAAAAAACCTTTGGCCACTCGCCTTCACTATAAATAGAGAAGGGATAGATTTTTTGGGGAGGTTCTATAAAAACCTCTGCAAAAAGGTGTTCTCCTTGTAGTGCTAATTTGTTGTTTGAAACTTCAAAATGTCAATGAATCTCATCCCTAATGATCCCAAGGAAGAGGAAACAATCCATCGAATGATTGAAGACATGGGCTTAGGCAATCAAGAATCACAAACTGCTAATATCGTTCAAGATGAGGTGATCAACAAGTATGTATTTCATTAGTATATTTTATGTTATGTAGAAAGATATTGATATTTTGTCCCTTTTTTAGAGTTTTTACTAGTAGGAACTTTTTGAAATCCTCTACAAAGGATGGTCTAGACTTCTTTGTACCTGACACATGTTGCTTGATGGTTATGTTGGTTTTTGTTAAGAGATGACATCTTTTTTGTATTGCTACGTTGTCCAACTCGGCTGTAGCCTATTTTTAATAAAAATATTACCTGTTTGTGTTATATATATATATATATATATAATTAATTAAATTAGTCATAATAATAATAATTAAATAAAGATAATCAATAATCAATAATAACTAAATTAATAAAAATAATGACATAATAATTAATAATTAAAGTAATAAAAATAATTAAATCATTAATAATAATTACATCATGTTTTGAACCTAAAATGATTTAATTTTGACACCAACATAATGCAAATTTGATGCAATTTGGTTGAACATAACACACTTTTGATGTAACATGATGAAATTTTGATGCATATGCAATACTAATTTGATGCAAAATGACTCTATTATGACACTGACATGACACAAAATAGACAATAATAACAAAAATAGATGCTAAAATGATTCATGAGTGATGTAAAATGACCC